>JAQMYL010000008.1:25197612-25210956 GCA_030014365.1 Clarias pachynema
TTGGTGGTTGTGGGGTTTGAACCTGGGATCTTCCGAACCGTAGTCCAATGCCTTAACCACTGAGCTACCCCTGCCCCAGCTTGTGACGAATGATGACGTCAATGCCAATTGAGCGCCACGTGCATGTGCAGAGACAAAAAGTCACCTGATTTCCGATCAGACTGTTTTGTTAAAGTCACATGACCACATATCGGAGATGTATTCGATCTAGACAGCCCTAAAAAAGCAGATATGAGTCACTTTAGGCTGGCCAGTGTGACACATTAGATGCTAGCAGGTCACTAAAATCTGATAAATAAAATAAAATAAATCACCCAAGGAAAAATAAATAAATAAGATCTGTCACAAAAAAAAACTAGCACTGCTAACAACATAAGTATGATCAACAATATCTTTAAAACGCTAATCAGTTTAAGCTAGCAGCCAAGCTAACAGTTCTGTGCTATGAGCTCTTGAAAGAAACACAAAAACACTTCTAATAGTCTGTATGATCTGTTTTCGACAAAATATATAAAGGGACACAAACAAAATGCTGCGCATAAAGAAGAAACGTTAGCACTGCTAATAAGAAGAGAAGGAAGAAAAATGCTAACTGTGAATTGCAGTTAGCTGATAGTTATGCTAGCAAAGCAAAATATGCAAAGTCTAACGGTTGTAACATGGCTAGTTGTTATTTGTATTTTTCTACCTGGTCACTAACAGGGTCCTAAAAAGAGTTAGTTTGATAGATTCTAAATGGTTTACACTATGAAGAAAAGTTAGAAAACTATAGTTAGAGAATATTAAGTAGCATTGATTACTGAATATGTTTTGCTAACAGGCTTCTAGAGAGCTTCAAGAAAAGATGAAATAACACAGCAAGGCCTAGCAGTGCTGATCTACTTTCCATTATACTAAATGCTCAGAATGAAGAATGTACCACGAATGGAATACAGTTAGAAGGTTAACAATCCACCAGAGCCTTAATTAGCTAATAAATTAGTTCATTAATAATTTAATTTGTTAGCTAATAAAGTATGCGAATCATTATCAAGGCAGTTGATTTTCACCGTGCTAATAGACTTTAAAAAAGAAAAGATTAAGATATTAAAGCATGCTCTAAAAAGCTAACAGCGAGGGTGATGCAGAGGTTAACAATCTGCTTGACTAATTTAATTCCTATTCATTTTATGCTAATGTCCTGTGCTCTAAAAAGACCCAAGTGCAGGAGCTCATTAATTAGCCCATTACTTAATAGACCCCCCGCCACACACTTTTTTTTATATTATTAGAAAGAACATGATGTGAAGATCCTTCAAAGTTCACCTGCTAACATTGCTAACATTCAGAGTGACTTAAAAGCATCAAATGAGTTTGTTAGCATTATGCTAAGTATATTATGCTAATTGATAGAAGATCCAAAAGATCGAAAAGCGGCTGAATAATTTAATTATGCTAAACGACCGCTAAGGACATTAGCAAAGATGTGAAAAGAAAGGAAAAAAAAAAAAAGAACAAGGTGTGGGATCTCGCAGGACTTCGTTTGCATTATGCTAACTAACTAGTGAGGAGAGAAAGTTCAGTGTTAGAAAACATTATGCTTGAAGAAGACAGAGAGAGAGAGCGAGATATATAAACGAGTGCGAGAATAATTCTGAGTCACTGTTTGAGCGCTGAAAGGAAAAGTGAATGAAAAGAGAGGAATAGAAAAAGAAGCATAAAGGGACATGGCGGAGACGGTCGCCTTTGATATGCGTCCAGAGCAGCAGGCATGAAGCGTAGCGCCGCGCTAACAAACAGCTGAAGCTGTAGATATCACACTTCAGTAGAGCACAGCGAGTCGACAGACGGAGCAGAAGCGGTGTGGGAATTTTTTCCCCAAGGGAATTCTGCAACTGTGAACACTTTACAGGATTCAAAATGTGTTTGACATTTTCACAACCCAAAAATACCTCCTGAAACAGTATAACAAATAAAGCCGACCCTTAACACGGCGCAGCGTGAGCATTAAAGGGGCGGTCTGTTGTTTTTAACGCCATCTGATGGCAATGAAGGGAAGTGTAACATCACTTTGTTAATTACTTTACTGAGTAAATTCACTTTGTATGAGAAAAAATAAGTCAGATACACTGCTGATGTCCAAACCAAAGACATGGATGTACGACGTTCCGACTGTAGCTGGAAACGTGTGGGGCGTTCACCGGCGCCCTCTGTTGCATGGACGATGTAAAAATGGAAAGTGAGAAAGGAGAAAAGGAAAAAGAAAAAGAAGAAAGAGTGGAAAAAATAACTAATGAAACAAAAAAAAGCAAAGATAGAGCAAAAAAAAGGGGAAAAAAGAATAGTGAGAAAGAAAGAAATTGATGAATTGCAAAAAAAAGGGGGTAGTGAAAGAAAAGAATGTAAGGAATAGTCAAGAAAGAAATGGAAATACTAAGAAAAAAGAAAGAAAAGAAAAAAAAGAAAAAAGGAATGAAATAGAGGTCATGAAAGGAGGAAGGAAAGAAAAAGACATGGAGGTGATGAAAGAAAAAGAAAGAAACAGATGGTGATAATGAGGAAAAAAGGAAGAAATAAACAGAAATAGTGAAAAACAACCATTTAAGTTCAAATATTTTTAAAAGGACAAGTAGAAGAAATGTCTTGTATTTAGTGACCTTCGAAACTAGGTCACAGCATAATATTCATAGTAACATATTGTGAATACAATCAGCTCCAGAATTATTGGCACCCTACATACACATTAAAAAACATAATAATAATAATAATAAAATAAGGTGGGAAAAAAGTCCCACGTTTATTTTCAGAAAAATTGTAAAAAAAGATGAAGAATTTTGTCTTCAAATGCTCTTTAAGGCATTTGCCAAAACGTCGCTTTCTTTTCACACCAGAAGGATGAGAAGCACAAGCGAAAATCTGGCAAGGAGAAAGAGAGAGAGGGCAAGTGGGCTTGAATATGCTACACTGATCCAATCATAAATCCTGGGTGTTAGACGCCTCGACAGCATAACAATACCCCACAGCATTTAATTAGGTTATACACACACACACACACACACACACACTTCTTACAGGGAGGCTCCTGAGCTCTGATTGGTTCCGAGTGGATAGCGTGGTGATCTCGAACAAGGCAGTGGTCCAGTAAGACACCCAGATTATGGCTAGGAGCTGAAGACAGAGAGAACGTCTCGCACATTCAGCCTCCCACCTCACCTTTACAGCTGTGTTCACAATGGCAGCAGTGTACACCAGAGCTGTAACTTACTGTAAGCGCACTCGCTGTACATACAGTATATATCTGTTTAGTGCTTTAGGTATTTCTTTTTATTTTCTGTGCATCCAAGTGGTTCGTGTTGAATGAAAAGCGAGGTTGGGGTTATATTACATAAGGAAATGATAAGGAAACACATCAGAAGAAAACATTTGGGTTTAGGCCACACCCACTCTGGGTGATATACAGAAATATGAATAGAAATACTTAAAGCACTAAACAGATTTTTTTTTAAAAAAAGAAAAGAAAGAAAAAATAGAGGTAGATGAAAAGAAAGGGTCATTAGAAAGCGTCAGTGAAGAAAGAAAGTGACAAATGAAACAAAGGAAGAAATAAAAGAAGAAAGAAAGCCAAAATAGAGGTGATCAAAAAGAATAGGGGATGATAAAGAAAGAAATTTCTTTTTTTTTTAAAAATTATTATTAAGGAGGAAAGGAAGGAAGGGAAGAAAGGAACAAATGAAAAATATACAAAAAAAGAGGTAGAGAAAAAAATGGGCAGTAATAAACAATCAAAGAAGAAAGAAAACAAGGAAGAAAAGAACAAATGAAAGGTAAGAACAAATGAACAAAAAGGAAGGAATTAAGAAAGAAAGAAAGAAAGACAAAATAGAGATTAAAAAGTCTCTATAAACTGTCTGCATAGTTTATATTATATGAAAACTCCTGTAATCTAAAATAATAATTGTAAGCAATCCTGTCCTTCTGTTTGCTCGATTTATTTTTAAAACAACAGATCTGTGACTACATTTAAGTTTTACAGACTGTACCTGTTTCCCATAACCGAGGAAAATCTATTTCATAAAAACCTGTATTATTTAAATTGATCATTTGAAACACCATCGCAACCACAAATTCATGTTAAAAAACAACATAGACTTTTATTTTGAAATAGAATGATCAACTCTTCTAAGTTTGCAAAGACGCTCTGAGAAAACTTGTGTGATTCAATTTGTGAACTTTCTGAAATTTCCCCAGACACTCATTTATCTAATGCAACCAAATCTCGAATTAAACAAGTGCCGAGTGTAACTGAACATCTCGCTGTAGAAGAAATTGTTCCACCAGAAACCAACAACAAGAGCTTTGCAGCTGAATAAACTCCTTTATGTCTAATCACTGCTAATGTTAGGGTTTGTAAAAGAGCTGAGCTCTAGACTTTTGCTTCACTCACGCCCCGCCAGCGTTTCCTGTTCACCTGCCACTGTAGTTCCCCTCTGCCTTTCTGCCAACATCTGAGACTAGAGTTTACCTCAGTGTTACTCCATGCCACGTGTCACTATAATACATGCAAAGACTCCACACCACAGAGTGCCCCTGTGGTCCTGAGATGTGAATTTCCCCCTGAAATTTGTTTTGCTCTTATGATAAAAAAAAAAAAAAGCTGTTTGTTCAGCCATAGGTGCCAAAACTTTTTCACACCATTCAGGAAAGCATGAACTCTCTAGCAGGAAGCACGACTCGACAAATAATGTCCCAACAAGTGTAAAGGTCTTGAGTTGTTTTGTCCATGATTGCAATCACAGTCATCGACATTTCCTTCATGACCTTCATGTAAATAACAGTTATGAGGTCATAATCTAGGATTTGCATTTGAAGTCATTTCCTGGCAAAAATCCACTTGGCTCGTTTTTACATGAAAACTTACCGACCACCATGATGTTGAACTCAAAGGCAGACTTCATGGTCTTGCGTTTCATCTGATCGAGTACGGCCTCGATGCCTACGTAGCCGAAGAGGTCACCGCCTCTGATGACGCCCTGCGTGTTGGGCCCAACGACGCAAGGGCTCTCCTTCTTAACCTCATGTTCCTCCTCCACCTGGAGCTCTACCCCCGTCTCCTCCTCCATCCGGACGGGCTGCTCCAGCTCCAGGTCCAGCTCCTGCACCGTCTCTGAAATAGGAGGCAAGACGTAATATGTCAGCATAACGTCTAGTCTTTAAAAGCACATTAAAACATAAGCATAAGGTTTAGTGACATTGGTACATCGAATCTTTTCTAACTGATGCTAAATGGTAAAGAAACCCAGTTCAGTGTTGATGTTCCACTAGTCAGCTAGTTAGGTGCTAATAAATTAGCTTTGTATTAATCACAAATAGAAACAACGTGGAATTTTGGATTCCAAATCTTGTGTTTTTATTATCTCAGTGATTTATTTAGCTCTATCCAAACTAAATTTAACATTAGCATAATCTTAGCTAGTTAGTTAGAAAGCTAGCTTTGTCCACAAAGTTTTGGTTTTGTACCAGTTTTATACAAAATTTTAGCAAAAGTTGAAAAGGAGATGCTGCACCTCAGCAAATACTATTACATGAGGTTACTAATTAAAAAACAAAAACATTTTTGGACACTAAAAGCAGATATGGTAAAATGCTAATCATTGTAATTAGCAATAAAATACAAATAAATACAGTTGGACAGAGGAACCTTCCCAATAATGCTAAATATGCTAAAAGTAAGTAAACTGTTAACCCATGGGTGCCGAAACTTTTTCACATCATTCTGGAAATCAATTGTTCATCACTAACAGGAAGCTGTGACTCAACTAATCATGTCCTAGCAGAGTCCAGCAGTTCACATTACTTTTAAACCCTATGAAGTTATAAGGTCATAATGTAGAATTAGCGTAAGTCATGCTCATAGCAATCTCACAGCAGAACGTTTTAGGACCCCAGAGCGCTCACTTGTCTCCGGCTGAGTTGCACTTTGCACATATCTCTTGGGGCTAGCATAAAAATCATCTGCTATACGCGGTGAACTTTGCACAGAAAGCCAGCAGGAATCAATGAAAAAACATTTTCTGCAGTTTGAGCTTTAGTTTGTTTAGTCCGATTGAGTGCACTTGAGAGACTGCTGACTTTATAGAACAGAGTTCACCCTTGAGAGCTCAATGTCTGAGCCATGAAAGACAGTCGGGCAGCGATACCGACTTAGCCGTCACCGGGGGGCAAAAAAGTAAAAGTGTGTTGATGCGCAAGAAAACTGTTCAGTCTGGTTAAGAGGACTGTCAGGACATCTGAGGTTGAGAATGATATCATGAGCATGAGTCTGAGAAATAAGGTTTTCTTAAAGGCATACATCGCTAGCACCAAAGAAAGAAATAATGTTTTTTAAGGAATAAAGAACCACTTTAGCACAACAGCACACTAAAATTGGTCTGGAGCAAAAAGTCTATCTTAGGACACCCTGGCGTGCTAAGAGGATTAGCAAAGGCAACCGTCATCCCGCTAAGAACCTGCTAAGAAGAAAGTCAGCATGCGAAAGCTGTCCGAAACAAATCCTTAGTTATGTCACCTTACCCCGTGGCATTCCGGCAGGGTGCTCATATAATATGCGACAGAAGATTCTTTAAAATGACAATGTGGTCGCATATGGTGTAAACCTTCAAGCTTTAATGCGAGCCACGAAACCAGCATGACCTCAGATTACAGCTGGCCTTTAGCTTACTTTCAAGCTGTGTAGCTGTGCGTTAGTGCATACGTGTATCGAAGCACCACAGGATGTGTAGGATGATCTGACAAGCTTCCAGGAAGCGTCTCTGTCTAAAAGCACCGATAACAAGGTTAAGGGTGTGGCTATATGCAAATCAGCTGTGCAATTGTGTGAACTAACTGTACGACTTGATGGTGATCAACATTCGCCCAAACTAATCAGTAACGGTCGTGTAAAACTGGCAGGCTTTAAGTCTGACACAGAATTTTCGTGATGATTCACTGATGATGTTGGCATCGGAAGTGAAGCACCACTAAGCAATCAGGAAAGCGCTTGAGTAACAGTCTGTAGAATCTCCAGTGCAAAAATAAAGTGTCAGTCTCCAAACATGTTGATTATCTGCAGTATCGCAATCGTCTACCTCCGGGCACAAACCCATCGCTCGTTAAATGGTCTGAGAAACGCGTTACGGTGGAAGAGTGTTGACATGTTTGTGCCTGAGGCAGTGAGGAAGCGAGGATGTTGTTGACTTCCTTGATAATACTCCTACTCATGCTGTGCACTCGGGGCCTGCTCATGCATCCCTGGGTCTTCTTTATGTTTTGGATTGTGAGGGTTCTAGCTCATGCAAAGCCTGCAGATTCAAAGTGACTTCACGCATAGCGAGTCGCGCATTAAGATATAGTGGTGTGTAAGGCGTTTTGTAATATCTCTCAGGAAATAGAGAGTCAGATTAAGCATCAAGTTCAGTCAAGCTGAAAAACAGGAAACAACCTGCAAGCTAGAGTTTGCTGTAGAGATATCACAGACGCTGTAAATAAGTACCCATGCTGAATTTCCCACGCTGTCCCAGGTTCGATTCTGAGTTGGGGTTTCTGTCCGTGTTGAGATTCAGGATAGGATCCACAGCAACCCTGAGCAAGATTAAGCGCTTACTGAAGATGAATGAGTTCTTGTCTGGGTAGCAAGAGTGCAGACAGTAGCTGCCCTGATAGCTTCCTGCCCACACTGATCACAAGTCTGCATCTATAAATGTACAGGTTTAAAACCAGTTTCAGACAGCCTTCAAAGACAGCGTACGGCCATATATTACCAGTTTACCGACATATGCCGAGGATTTCCAAATAACCTTAACATGTATTAGGCAAAAGTGTGGGAAGTGGAGCAAATAACATGTTATTACACCAACCATTTCTCATCAGAGGTGCAGTCTTACAGAAAATTAAAAAAAAGATTGTGCATTGTGCATGTATCTACCACAAAGTGCTAGATAAAACCAAAGTCTCAGCTGCTCAAATATACTCTTCACTCAGACATCATGTCATGATGCTAAAAGAATTGCGGCCGTAAAGAATCTATTTATTTTATACTTATTAGCTTGTCACATAAATAAGAAAAGAAACCCACAAAAATGCCTCCTAAAAAGACCTCAATAATCTCAAGTTAGTATTATGTGGCAGATAAATAGACACTTTTTCATTTGAATACAGTTTCAGATTCGCATTAGTTAGTACAGTGTCATGATGAATCACAATAGAGGGAAAAAGAAAGAGATGGAGAATGTGGCCTGTCAGCAATATGGAGAAAAAAAACAAAACAAAGAAGAGACGTGGACAAACATGGACCGTCTCAAACAGACTGGGTTGTGGGAACAAAGGGATGGCCTTGTATTCCAGACGCATGAGAAAGACAAACAGACTGACACGACGTGAACGAGTGCTCAAAAAAAAAAAAAAAAAACGCAATTAAAGAGTAAAGTGAACACTGGAGGCGAAGAAGTGCAGGCCTGTGTCTGTGTTTAATCAGCCGCCGGTCGCTCTGTTTTCCGAGGACTGACACAAATCATACACATGCCATGAGGATGACAAAACGTACACTGAGCGACAGAGCGAGAGAGCGAGAGCACTCCCCCGAACTCCTTGTGTACATCTGGGAAACTACTCGAAACTCAAAGTAGCTGTGTTCGCAAGGACGTAAAACATTATTTTAGCTAGCATTAATGTTATTATTAAATGGTAACGTTAGCTCAGAAAGTTAATGAAAAAGTCCAGCAAATGTTCTTGTATGGAT
This sequence comes from Clarias pachynema, assembly GCA_030014365.1. Classification (NCBI taxonomy): domain Eukaryota; kingdom Metazoa; phylum Chordata; class Actinopteri; order Siluriformes; family Clariidae; genus Clarias; species Clarias pachynema. Next base: position 25,206,365 of record JAQMYL010000008.1, read on the forward strand.
ATTTAACCCCTCTTCGTCGGATCGGACCCATTTCACAATCAGAAGTTACATTTTTTCTGTATTGGTCAACCGGATAACGGGAAGACATGAACAAATGCAACGGATATGGCTGCTATTTGATTAATAAACTGATTATCCATCATTCTGGCTTCATTTGATATTTGTATTTGAAATACCTTTTTACGACAAACTTTAAATAAAAATAAAAATTGACGTTTGTGAATCATCAGGGATCACCCGATACGATACTCTCACGGTAACTAGCTGCTGATTCAATTTGCATTTCGATTCTGTAAGTGTTGTGAATTTAATCAGCAAATCATTCGCTCTACCACACAGGACGCTGTGCTTCCTGCCAATATATAAATAGCTTGGAGCAGGACACCTGTAGGATTATAGAGGAACAGCAACATATTACCACCTCAAATACAAACAAAAGCTATAAAGGCTAAAATTAATGTAGATGTCTCACACACACATACTCGTATGAGGACCTTCCATTGATTTAAATTAATTATAATATAATGTAGAAATAATTAACATATTCATTTCTACATCTAAATCAGACCCTACGCTTAATCTTAGTAACTATTACATTACAAGAATAATAATAATAACAGTATATGTTTAGTGAGGTCCCAGTGATTGTGAGGATGTGTAACACAATAGTGTTACTGTAAGGAACTTTAAAGCTTTTTGGTCCTCTCTCACACACCCACCTAGAATTTAGAGTCACTCTATTTACCCCACATGACCATGGTAAATATGATTTTTAAATATGAGTTATTTTAATTTAGTTGTTTTTAGTGTTGTTTTTTTTTAATCAAAGTCCACCTGCTATCTGGAGTTTCTACCTTGTCTGATAGCACCAGTCGTAGGGGAACTTTAAATAAACCTTTTTATTAGATTGAAAGAAACAACCTTGATGATACAGGGCCATAAAATTTACAAGTGGCAGTCGGCTTGACTTGTCCCTGTTTTACAGTTCAGTACATAAACAGAACATTAAAATGAAGTATGGACTCACAGGCATTTACTACGCCTCCAAGACCGAACTGTAAACTTCATATCAAACTTGGTTGTTTATGTTAACACTTTTGTTCAAAGTTAACTTACTTTTTAGAGAGAATACAATCCAAGAAGTAGAAAATGTATTGTTTTCTAGCTTAAATGCTCAAACACAGCCTTATTCACAGTCATCTGATCACTAGCTTTTGTCTTGGAATCTTGGAACTACATAGTATTTATATCTTGGAACATTTAAAACTACAAAAAAAAACAAAAAAAACATGGACATCCTTTCTTAGCATCCTACCAAGCTAGCCTGTTTAAGTTATTGAATGTTAATTTTGCTCAAAAGTGCAAACTTTCTTTGTAGATATATAATTTTCAAATATAATCAACTACTCTTTGGTCATGCTGATAGAGCTGAAGTAAACACTATTATTATACGGAAGCTGTACTTTATTTACTGTTGACAGTGCGTGCTAATAGAACTAGTGGATGAGGACGCCTTGCCGACTTTCTGTGTAAAAATTTCCAAGTTAAGATTGGAAATTTTAAGTTTATTTGGCTTTTCTGAGTCAGAGGTCTGGAAGTTACAAGTTTTATTTACGTCTGTTCCTGATGTTCTGCTTCTGCTCCTGCAGGTGTGGACGGTCCAACATGGATTCTCTAAAGATTTCCACTTCTTAAAACTGCTTAGGTCTCAAAATTTTCATGTGTATCCAAGGACTTGTATTCACAATCTGCTTATACTTGTGCTGCATTTAACTAAAGTAGAAAAAAAAAGACATATGCTGCGTCTAAGTTTGTCTTTTGTTAACAACAAGCTAACCAACAAACTGTAACAAGCTTTACCTCTTCAAAATGTTAACCTGTGTAGTCACTGTTATAGACACCAAACAAATAAATACACAGTTATTGATTCAAAGGAAATTCTCGTATGTGTGTACAGTGTAATCAGTTTAAAGGTAACAGGCACTCCTTTGTACAACTTTTACTTGCCATGTTGGTGTGACTTCACTCCTCAAAACATAACAAAAAAACAACCCCCCCCACACACACACACAACCAAAAAAAAACAAATATAAAAAAAAAATTGAAATTTCAAGGAAATTGGATTTTCGTTGTTGTTGCAGGAGTTTATGAATAACTGCTGATACTGAGAGTCACGTGGATTTGACGTCACTTGCTGAACTCAGAGTTAAATAGATTGTGCCAAGTTTCTCAGTAGGAATTCTGATATGTCTTCTGGGTCAAAGGTCAGAAATTACACAGTACAAACTTTTTTTCAAATGCAACAAAATCAAACTGATAATTTAATATATAAACAAGTATTCAGCGTAAATCAATTAACATACTTCTAAAAATGACATGTCTCTGTTTTAATGAGGATGTTAGCTAGCTAGAATGCTTCTGGCAGAAAAATGCACACTATGTAGCATGAACGCATGGAAAATGCAAATGATGCAATTCCACGTTCCAACTTTACACTTCAAGGTTAAGTCAGCTAGAGAGCTAACAGCATTGAGACTACTGTTTGAACACTTGTATACAGTAATGTTTTAAAAGTGGTGTCTGCTATCCATTTTTTTTCTAATCCAGTGTCATTCCAGGTTTCCTAGACTTCTGTAAAGCTGCTTCGTGACAATGTGCATTGTTAAATGCGTTTATCAGAGAAAACCTCACTGAATTGAACTAGCTCGGAGAGTCATGCTCCTCCGACTACAAACAATGGAAGCCAATTCTGTTGAATTCTCACTCTTTCTTTTGCTATGCTAAGGGGACTTTTTATGCTAATTCAGTCCTACACTCTAGGGGGTAAAAGTTCCTTAAAGGACAAACGGTCTTTGCTCAAGTTCTGCAGAGGACAAATTCAAACCTGGTGCAAAAAAGGAAACATTTCTACACAAGCTGCAAAACTTCCTGTATGTTGTATTCAGATTTGGTCAAAATTTGCACACTTTTTAACTCGATTTCCCCTCAAAACAACACTAATGATATAATCTGCGCCAAGATTAAATAATTTATGCGTCCTGTTGATTTAATCACAGCCAAATAAACTCCTTTTGCTATACAAGCAATAAACAGAGTCTCTAATGACTCAGAAACGTGTTTATCCTTCCTGCTGGTTTACTGCTGAGTTTTAGTCCATTTCCCATGAATGAACTGCGTCTGATTGTAAGATAGACAGAGGAAACTACCCAGAATGCTCAGCATGAAAGCTAGCAATGTTTACAAGTCTCAAAGAAGAATAAAATTTGCTTCTGCAAAGTACTACACAAGAGAAAAACAATAAAACTCTCCCTGACTGTGTGTGTGTGTGTGTGTGTTTGTTGCTGCATTGTTATCAGCATGCTCAGCCATAAGCAAAACCCCAGAGAACAATCTCACAGGATAGCAGATTCTTACCTTCTCTCATTCACAAATCCACTCCTTGCAACTCGACAAAGAAAAACAACCCACACCACACACACACACACACACACCACAGACACTACACACACTCGCTATCTCCTGAACTTTTTCTCTTCTGGTTGCTGTACAAAAAAAAACTTCAGCGTCCTGCTCCAAGAAGGTGCACTGAGTGTTAAGTCTGTGTGCTAATGAACCCTCTCTCTCTCTCTCTCTCCCTCTCTGAGTATAAGTGTGTGAGTGTGAGAGAGAGAGAGAGAAAGAGAGAGAAGGAGGGGGTTAACGGCTAAAGCTGTTCACGCTCATTCACATGCAGATTGCCAAGGAGCTCACACTAATCCAAAAGAGGACTTCTCCTCTAGTCCACACCACACACCACTCCTCCCCCATGCCATCCCTCCTTTCTTTTCTTTCCTCTCCTCTCCTCTCCTTTATCACACTCGTTTGCTCGGAGCTGAAGCCCTGCTCTGTCGCACCCCTGATGAGCACAGAGCTAGCCGAATGAGTAATCGTCCTGCAGAAGCAATTAGTACAAAAGCGCAACTTCTTTAAAGACCTTCTCAGGTCCATGAGGAACTTGGAGAAACATTCGAGCTGGTAAACATCTACACTGGTTGTGATGTTCAGTACACATGGACATGCGTGAGATCTGAAGTCAAGGTTCATTTCTTTATATCAATACTGTGCTAAAGCTTTTCCTAAGATCTAACAGTTTTTGCTAGTTTAAATAATAATAAATAAAATAATATACAATAAAAATCTACACAAAAGAAAGAAACCAGTTGTAATCAATGTTTTGAGTTGTATCTTATTTCTTTTTTATTTCCTATTAGTTTACAGAGTTACACTTATTTAAAATGTGTGCCTGTAGTCTCTTAGTACACATTTTACTTTTTAAGGAGTTTTTACATTTATATTTTAAAAAAGCTCAAATTTTAATGTCAAATAATAAAATTCTAGAGGCATAAATTATATATAACTTCATTATTTATATCTGTATTTGTTATCTTTACATTTTATTTATTATCTTTATATTATCTCTATATATTATACTATTATTATTATTATTATTATTATTATTATTATTATTATTATTTTACTAGTATTAAACTTTTCCTGCTTTCCAGTCATCCATTTTTTTTGGCTTTAAAAAAGTGTAATTTATATTTATATAT
>JAQMYL010000008.1:25211056-25226898 GCA_030014365.1 Clarias pachynema
ATTGTTAATAAATTGTTATATAGTGATATTTCTTTTTCTTTATATACCTTTCTTTCCTTTTTTGTACTGTTTAGTTGATTTTTACATCATTAAATAGTTTTAATGAATATTTAACCTACTTACAGATTTCTATTTTTTTCCCTTCTTTTCAGCGCATTTTGTACTCATTAAATAAAAACATAATTAAACTCTCAAATTTTAAATTGTTTAAAAATAGTTCGGGAGACATCAAAGACAAGTATCATTAAACAAAATTTTTTTTTTTTTTAACTACATAGAATTTTCTAGCTGAAATTAATTTTTTTTTTAAAAAGTGGAACATTTGTACTTCTAAATTTTCCCTTGCTTTCCACAAAAAAAGTTATCCTAAAACACGCAGGTGTGTTTTTATGCACCTCTACACTTTTACGTTTATAGCAAACCTGAGTGGTGAATGATATTTCTGTCACATCACCCACCTCACCACAGAGATCAGGCTGAACTACAACCAGGAAGCAGAGACGTAGTAGTGACATGTGGGACACAGAGTCGCGGCCTCTAATTGCTAATGTATGACAAAAGTCCTGCATTTTATGAGTAACTCATTATTCCCATACACTTCTGCATTGCATTTCTAGAAGAAAACATCTTTAGAAAAGACTTCAGTGAGATAATGTCTCCTTTTATTGCCGTCCTTGAAATTAAATCCACATCATCATCATCAACAAGAAGAAGTTTTGCAACAAGAGTGCAGGGTGATTAAAAAACGATCAGTGCCAAGATTCTGAGGGGGAAACAAAATATCCTTTTTTTTTTGTAGAAGATCAGACAAACAAGAACGCTCTACTACTTTAAACTTATACTTACAAAAAGACGAGAGTTCATCGTCCCTGCAGCAAACTGAACAGGCGCTAGCAACACTTAACGCTAGCAAACCTTCCTTGTTAGCAGCTACACCCTCAAGTACAAGCTTTAAAGCAGCACACAATCAGCACTCGTCCTTACTAACACTAATCTAATGAAATTAAAATCCAATTTACATCATAAAATATGATCTCAAAACCAATGTATTAGCATTAAATCAATTAGGATTGTATTAGTGAGAAGACGGCGGTCATTTAACGAGGACCCTTATGCTGTTTTCATGCATATATTTACTTTTTAGTAGACATTTCGAAAGCTTGCAGTGCTATCTGAGTAATAACAAAGTCCCCTCCCCCTTGAGAGTGTACTGCTCTAAAGCATAAAGACAAGCATGTCCAATGTTGTCCATGTTACTTTGGAGATCCAGTAATGACCCCCTGACCAGGCAACGGTGAACCTGCGGGAAAAAATCCCTTTCCTTCCCTGACGAGTTGAGAGGACGGGAATAAATATCTTCTTTACTCATTAAATGTCTGAACATGAAGTGAAACCAGGTTGGTCTGCGCAGCTTCACTGAGTGCGTGTTCGACTTTACACACACTTTTTCGTTTGGTCTACAAACTTCCACGGCCCTTATATGATCCGCAGGAGCGTCTGTCTCAGTGCAGCCATTTATGGATGCTGTTTTTTACCCCATAGGAAGAAGAGGAGGAAGAAGTAGGTCCTCCTCCTCCTCCTCCTCCTCCTGGTCTTGTAGTCGGGCCCCTGAGACAGAACTATAGAGTTCACGCTGAGACGCAGAAAGGATGAGGTTCGTTTTTAGAATCACACGCTTTGTAAGACGCACGATGAATAATAACGACCGTAGAGACCTTTTTTTTTTTCTTTCTTTGTTTTTTTAAACGCACAGCCGGAATGAGAACAGCACTTTCGTAACGATTGCAGCTTTAAGGAAGAAGTGAAAGTGTTAAGATCTCGAGAAAAATAAGCAAAGATTAAGGAGCACATGAATTCATGATCATTTAAACAAAATGAAGAAACAAAAAAACAGAAACAAGACATGCTTGTTCTTTACCTTAAACTGAAATTTGTTGAGGATGTCAGTTATACAGGTGGTGTGTGTATGTGTGTGTGTGTGTGTGAGTATGTGTGTCTGTGAATGTGTGTATATGTGTGTGTGTGTGTGTGTGTGTGTGGTTATGTATGACCACAGACAGCACTCTAAGTGTGATGTGGGCCTCTCTCTCTCTCAGACACACACACACACACACACACACACACACTTCCTGATTGCACTTTTTAACCATATTAGCGCCACACTGAGCCAGTTTAATTTACTTCCTGTTTTGCAAAATGATATTTATAAGATAACAGCAGCTTTAACAAGCTGCTTCTATGAGTTTGTCCAAGGTACAAGAGTCGGGGTTGCCAGATCTACATGATAATTCCCGCCTCTGTTGAAAGGCACAAGCTTACATTTTCACATCTTGACCACAAAAGTCGTCTAATAGCAAAACTGCAAACGTCCCAGAATCAAACGTCCCACTTCCACTTAAAGAGATGGATTTGAAACCGTGAGCTGACTTTCAGGTCCTCGGTGAGGGAGAACCGGGAAACATGGAAGCCTCCAGAAGATGTGGACGTTACAAGAAAAAGAAATATCAAAGGAAATATATCTTTTCGGAAACCAAGCGCTACGGTAACCAACCAGGCAATGATCATTTATCCTTTAAGTCTAATGAATTAGGTCACACGTAGTTTCCAAATGCTACTGCTGCTCAATCTGTGGTTTCACTAAACGGCTCTTGACATCCAGCCTTTATTTCTTAACGAACCCAACTTTTGCTTTCAGGCTCACTTCCACTTTATAGACAGAATCGTGATGCAAAAAAATATCGACATTAAACCGCACAACAAAAAAAAATTGGAAAACTCTACAACCAGGAAACGAGCATCCTCTCTAATGAAGCTTATAAGAGGAAGTTCAGTATCAGAATTCAGGAACTCATCGCAAAACGCCGAAAAACCGGTGTTCCGCTTATGCGCCGGTGACATTTACACACTGAGGTCCTCTCGAAAAACACTCACAGGCCACGTAATGAAGTTTCACGCTCAGTCTTTGTGTGTGTTGTTGCCTGTTTGTGTATAAACGTCTCATCATGCAAATGTTAACTCTGAGAAGCGACTCAAAAGGTCAGACTGCGAATCTGCCGCCGAGTTCTGGTTCACGTTTTATCAAGTACAAAACAGGAAGGGAAAACAGTCGAGGACGGTCGACTGTTACTGCGGCGGTTTGTCGCCGATTACGAAGTGGAGTTTATTACAGATCGGCGTGTTAGGTTCGTTTATTGAAACATCGAACCGTTAGCAAACTAGTGTACATACTTTTAACGACGAAACGCCATGATGTTGCTCAAAAGCAGTGAAACTGGAGACTCCTTTCTGAGACGTTAAATACACTTTCAGTCTCTCTATAGAAAACTACAGTTAATGAGGAGCGTTGATGAGCGTACAGTTCCATCAGAACGCGCTGTGAGTATAAAAGTCATACACAGGCGTGTTCACAGTTCACAGCTGCACGAGTTTCAGAGTCGCTGTTATAGAAAACTATTCAAACTGAAATTTCAGTGTTTCACTGCTGTAAAGGTGTGAACTGCCTGGACTCTCAGAACGACTTGTTAATGTTAGCATGCTAACTAGTTCTGTCTAGTTTGCTAAACCTTCCTGCACAACCAGAATGAGAACTAGTTTAGCTAATCTCTATTCACCTCCAGTTAGCCAACGTTTTACATGCGACTCCCTCATACACGTCCTTCAAACCGAGTAGAAAACAACACAACCTGTACAACATGGGACGGTTTGACCATTTCTGCGTTGGTGTTAAATTCAAAATATATTCACTTAACGCCTGAGGCAGGAAACATTTCCTGAACCGTGATTGGACGGTATGGAAAATAAGGCGGGGCTTGGGGATCGGTCAATTATGAGATCCTTTGTCGAGATTTCCTTCAAAGTGGCGGCGTATAAAATGTGTGTATGTGTGTGTGTGTGTGTAGGATCCTGGCAGTATTACGAGACGGCAACTTCAGTTCACTTTATTTTTATAAGGAATAGTGACACAGGATACAACAATAATAATGATAAATAAATAAATAAATTGTTATGTAATTAATGGTTAGAAGATGCTCTTGTAATTTTTCATGTTTAACTGTAAAGTGATGTTGGAAGTGAAAAAGCTGCCATATAAAATAAACTTCGTCATTATTAGATAATTCTTATAGTAATTTGTAGGATTTCATGATTTTTTTGGTTAAACGAAATTAACATGTACAATTTAACAATATTAATTTGTATTATGTAGATGAATGTTTTTTTTCCTTGTATTACATTAATATTTTATTTCTATTAGTAAAAGTAAAAAAGTATATAATACAAATATAAAGAGAGGTGTCAGAGGCATCTCAAGAACCCTGGCTAAAAAAATGGAATAATTATTATTAAATAGTATCAATATTATAATGTTATTAATATTCTTAAGAATTGCTCACATAAAGATTATTTTTAATAAGACATTATATGTGACTTAAAATAAAATTGTCTGTTTTTATAGCAAAAATTTTAAAAGGGGGAGGGGCCAAAGTTGATGACTTTTCGAAACCTAACAAATTAAAGAATCAAAAAAAGCATCAGAAATAAAAATAAATAATACATGAACAATTACACAAAATGTTAAAATCTTATAATTATTATTATATATTACTGAGACTGATATATTATTACTATTTTAAAGGGGGCAGAGTCAGAAACGGGCACCAAGCTGAGCAGTTCAGAAAACAGAACTGAAAATGAGGAGTTAACAAACAAGCTTCAGGATCTCAGGGTAAACGGTCCAAGCAGATGTTCAGCTGAATCTCAAGAGAAGCTCAAGTCCAAAAAAAAAAAAAAAAGAAAAGGTTGACTTTGACTTCTTTTTCTAAAAGGTGGCAGGAAAACATTCTAATACACATGACATGTTCTTCAACTACTGATAAGTTTATCCTCTGAGGGAGTTTATAACGTGTCTAGAACTCACTTTGATTTAAAAAAAAACATAAAATACGGATTTTTTATTGAATTTGCTCTCGACCCGCTAACTTTTCCTCTTTCGCAACGTTCAGGCCAAATCATCTGCATGACATTCACACGACTGACTACCCTGTAACAAATGTAGCTCTAGAACGTCCTGCTAATGGCCTGTCTCTGTTTCTCTGTGTGTGTGTGTGTGTGTGTGTGTGTGTGTGTGTGTGTGTGTGGTGTGTAAAGACTCACAAACTCACCCTGTCCAGCGTTAAGAAGAGCTGCTTTTCCTTTCGTTCGGCCCTGCCTTTTGCTCCTGATAGGTACAACGTCCAACAGGACAAAATCTACCACACACACACGACACGACACACTCACACACACACTCACACCCACCGAACACACCCGATACAGGCACACACACGCTGGAGCGCACGCTGACACACACACAGACGCACACGGACGCTCTTTCCCATACACTGCGCCTTCGCCTTCGCCTTGTATTTTGCTTTCTCTGAGTTTTTACAGTAAGCGAGTAAGTGTGAGCTGAGTAATGCCGTATGTCAAGAGAGGAAGTGGCGCACAGCGAAAAATCTCACACACACACAAGCGTGCAAACATGCGCACACACACACTTACACACACGCACACACATGTTCTCCTGCTCGCTTTTCTCTCTCTTTCTTTTAGAGCTCAACAGCAACAAGCTTCGTGTTTTCTTCACTCCCTTACTGGAGGTCGTCCAAACTGGCTCTCAGTCTGCAGGGGGACGATATGGAAAACCGTCTATTATACCATAACCAGCCAAAAAGATTATAACCAGTCAGAAATACGGATCATTGATATATTATTATGGTTGTATACTTTTTTTTTTTTTGCTCTCATAATGAATGTTCCACATGATGTAATGTTGTATTGTAATAGTATTTTCTATATTTCCTCAATCTCAGCCTAGTTGAAAGTTATTCTCCTCCTACAGAAGTTCTACATGTCATTGTTTTTGACCTAGAAAACCAGTGCAGATCCCTTAATAGTACTAGGTTTGTCCCTTCATCATATAAAAAGCTCGACCTCAAAAGACTTTTTCTTTCCATTATATGTTTTTATGGTTGTTGGAGCAAGTATGCAAGTTTCCCAAAATCATGATCCCTAGATTTTTTTCAGACAGAGTGCCTGGTTCCCCGCCTTAGTACCCCTTAAATGTTCTAGATGTTCACCCCTTATCCTACCGCACCATATTTATTCATTAACACAACATTTGTTTTACTTGCTTTTACAAGTTCTTCAGTTTCTTCCTAAAGGTTTCTATATAGACCTGTAAAGTTCTCTTATTTGAGTGTAGTTAGTAGAACCCCCAATGGTTCCAGATTACACAGGGGCCCCTTTAAAGTGAGTCATTTTACAAAAAAAATAAAAATAAAATAATAATAATAATAATAATAATAATCATTGCCAGTTGTTTGCTATGACATTTTGGTGCTGCTGATGTTGTTTTTAACTGTTAACTGTTTAGATATGTTGATAAAAACCAGTCATTTATTTTCCAACAGTAAAATCATAGCTGATTTACATTTAGCCACACCTACAAAACTCTATATCAAGGCATACGACAAAAAGATGACTAAACAATTCCAAGTACATAATGCACAAAATCGTCCAATAGCGCAGCTCAGCTACTGCAGCTCATCTTCTACCTCGTCACACAAACACTCCCTTCTTTTATAGAGTGCCATTACTTTTGTCCTAATAAAATGCTTAGTTTTGCCTAGTTTCTCTTTGGGAACCGCTTTCTTGGTCCGTGTTTCACGCCCCTTGAAACTGAAATAAAAGCGATTTAAACATGACCGGGTTTTCCGTAGATAACATAACATAAAATAAGACAAGGTTCATGTTGTACAACTATTAATTCAAATCCAGAAGAAAAAACAAATGATATACATTTTTTTTTCAGAAGTAGCTGGACGTCCATGCAAAATTTATTTTCCTATTATTTAAGCGTATAATTAAAGAAAACTTTAGCCTACAAAAAAGAATTTAACTTATGCTAGCTGGCATGAATTAAACAAATCAAGACCATCTATCTTGATTCTTGACTTTAGGAAATGTAAAGAGAAAAACGCTAACAATGGGATTAACAATGAATTGCATTAGGTATGTAGCTAGTAGCTAGTGACTAGCCTGTGTAGCAACACTTTTTATTTGTTTCAAAGATGCATGCTTGAACGAAAGGGGGAACGAAAATGTAAAAGTAATTTTATAGTCAGTGTTTTATTATGAACGTTTAAAAGGTTGCAATAATATTTGTGTATGCTGTGTATTAGTTCTTCAAAAGAAAAAATCCGGAATTGGCAAATTAGACTCGGAAAACGCCGCAAATCGGAAAACTTCACTTGGTGCATGTTGGTGCGAGTTGTGTTTGCTTTCATGCGACTGTTCTAAATCCTGAAACTTGATCAACGTCTACAGCTCATCAACATTCAACATGAAACAAATTTCCACTTTCGCCATTATACAAATGTCCTAAATGACACAAATGTAGCTTAACCTCACAAAACCATTTGTTGCTTTATTTACTTCCGTGAATCATTAACATCAGCTGAAAGTGACCCAACCTCCATCTCTAAAGATAGACCCAAACGTTAACGTATGCGGGTTTGCTATTATGACATTTTATCAGTTAAGCAGGATGCTGAACTTTCCGGAAAGCCGAAACGCACGGTACAGACAGGAAATGGCCTCTTTCGAGCACCGCACAGCCTCCATAACCCTCTTCATATCTGGCGTTTCAGCAGCACGCAGCCACGAGGGATCCTCTGCGATGGCAGTTTTCCAGGAATCGTTACGTTGCGCGTACAGCATTGTCTCATCGTGACCTCTCCAATCCAAACATCCTGTTTCTGAGGAACCTTTTTTGTTCTATGTTTCTATTTTTATCGCTGCTCCTGCTAAAAACTGTAGGCATGAAGGATAAAAGGTTCCTGTTTATAACTTTATCTTGACTGGTAGAACGTGAAAGCAGAAAGATGGAACATTTGCGAGCGTTCTTGCTGTGATAGGAAAAATAAGAATATTTTTAAAAGGTGTGGTGTGACGAAAGGTTTAGGGTTACCTAACCTGCCACCTCCAAGTTACACGCTGTCCTATAACAACATGCTACGAAGTGTTTCGTTGCTCTTATACCACAGCAATTTTCATTTGTTAGCAAGCTAACTAAAATGGAACAAAGTAAGTATCTAATGTTAGCTAAAGTAGCTAGCGGGGCTGAAGCGCTTGTGAGGTAGCGTAGATTAGCATTAGATTTTATTTTATTGAAACCGATGTGTGCTGTTTTTGTTATTATGTTATTAGTTTCACCCTTTTTAAAAGCACTTCAGCTAACAAATTTTTACTTAGTTACTCACTTAATGTGTCATTCACACTTTAACTTAAAAGCACTCTTCTTGCTCACCCAGTGTGCTCATAGCGACTGGTTATTACCTCAGAGCTACAAGACATAACATGCTACATGCTACTTTGGCAGTCAGTTAAAAAGGAAGAAAAGAAAGCAGATCGTTTTACCTCTTTTTTGATTCCATTAAGTTCAGATTGTGTTTCAGTGTTGGCTCCAGCCTGCGTTCAAAATATAAACCAACAAGACGTGCATTCGTTCATGCGGGAAGTATTATTAATCAGAACGCGCCAAGTTGGCAGCTAAGCCGTGATTTTTTTTGAAGCCCTCGTGTTCTGTTTTCTGTTTCTGACTTCAGATTGAACCAGGCTTTTAGTAATGAAACAATGCAACAGTAAAAACTTTAGCAGCCTCGGTTATTACCACCACATAGTTCAGTTACATAAGTATTCACCCCAATTGAACTTTTCAGGATTGTGAAGTCTTGCAACCTCAACATCAACACACACCAAGTAGCCTATAATGTAGTTTACATATGCAACCACAAGAAGTGCCATTTTTTAAGTATTCACTCCATTTCACTTCTGAATTAGTTTGGTTGCCTCCAGAGGTATTATAATTATCTGAATAGATAGTGTGTGCAAATAGATGGCCATAGAGCATAACTAAATCCAGCATGTTCTGTAAATACCAAGCAGTCTTTGGTTGATCATGTGACCATATTAATTCCATCATTAATAAAAAAGCAAATGAGACAAAACCAAGAAAATGTTCAAGATGCCATAACGCAGTAAATGATGCTCCCACCACCATGCTTCATACTTCTCTATTAGGTCCACGTCAGTTTTAGGTTATGACAGTGGAAATTATAAGGAGGGAGGAGGTTGAACACTATATGTAACATTTACCTTAATAAACCTACACATGTTCCTTATACAGTATATAGTAATATCTTGGGCACCCTGTGTTTTTTATTACTTTGTTATAGTTTTTTTTTTTAATTTATTTTATGACTTCATTATTGAGTCAGTACAAAAACATTCCACCGCAAAATGAAAAGTTCAAGAAAAATATGTGTAGAAAGCAGGGTATAATATAAACGACTACTTTTTAGACAAAAAAAAAAAAGAAAGCTGCTGGGTTTTGCATGCCGAAAAGAAGCAGATGCAACAGTCAAAGTTCTTAGAAGAACTGTGGGTTTTAATTAATTAATTAATTTGGATATGTATTTATTTTAAGTCATCCTGGCTTCATAGCATTTATTTGCAAGACTTTTGCACTCTATTGTACATGCACAGATCCTGGTGACAGTGCCTACATTATTGTAACGTCTATAAACTCTATCAAGTATCCGAGCTAATCCCTTTTTATGGACTCCCTTTAACAAGGTGTAGTGTGGGAGTGTGTATTCTCAACACGAGTCAACATGTAAACACAGCTCAGCACGTTGGGATACGTTAGTATGACGTGTGCTTGTATGCTCCTCATAATAATTATGGGATCGATTCACGTCTTCCCAGAGTAATTAGCAAACAAGCCTAACAACATTTAACAGTCCATTCTGTGTCAGTGCCATTCGAACAAACAGAATTGCCTGGATGAGAACCGTTCCCAATATAAAAGAAAAAGGAACATTCCCCTACATTGTTCTCCTAAGAGTTCTCATCAGCGTCTTTGTTTTTTTTTCCAACTATAGACTAATATGATTTTTTTCAGCCAGCAAAAACAAACTAATGGAAAACGTGAGCACGGCCCTGGTTGACTCAGATGGACGAAAGCCCGAGCCATCTGCTGTGCATTTCGTATTGAAGTCCTGACCAGGCGCTAAAGAGAACCTCTGTATTCTGCGAGCGCTCAGACCCCAGGGTGTTCCCCTGTCTCTGATGTCATTGTCTTTTGACCCCCATTAACAACACAAGGTCTCATTTGTAGCTCTGATAAATGCTAATGTGGAGAAAAAAGGCGTTCCAGATCGGCTGGGTTGCCAGGTCAGCGTTTCCCTGCTCACTCACCTTTGTTCCCTGATGAGTGGGCGCTTGTGTGAGGGTTACTCGGGATCAGCCTCAGGGCGGGATCAAACTGGGGGACTGGGGGACCAACAGGGAGATGCTTTGGCTTAGACAAAGTGCAATTACTTTACAAATTCTACTTTTTAAGCATCTGTGGATTACTCGAGGTGTTGTTCGGCTTAGCAATTTTGACTTTTTCATGAAACAAATCTAAACATTGACATATGAGACAGCGAGAACAAGCCCTGATACCCATTATGACATTTATCGTGACATTTTGGCTCGGTTGAGACTCATTCAGCTAGTTCACATTATGCTAGCTAACATTTAAGAGATTAGCAAAGAAGCTGTTTTTAGTTAGCTGACATTTTTAAAACCTTTCTTACTTCCTTTGTGAAAATAACACTAATTCACCATCATTAAGGAAAACGAAGGTGTACATTCATTTTAGCCAGTACCTAGAGCTACATTATGGGCATTGATAAATTAAAAAAGGTTTTAACAGAACGGAAGGAGTCTCCAGTGTCAGCTGTAAAGCTGCTAGTTTTCTGTATTATATTCATAATGTGACCAGCTTGGGGTTTTTTTATTAAGAAAATGGAGAAAAAAGAAAACAGAGGCTGATGAAAGGACGTAGCATAAGTGATAACTGACTTAACAATACAAGTAACTCTGACTGGACAAATGAACAAATAATGTGTTGTTCTGTTCTATAAATAATTAACATCATTAACATTTTATTAAATACCAATAAATAAATAAGAATAGACAACAATTACTGATACCATATGTCACTATTTTCACTTGTGAGTGTTTTGTTCCTTAAACATCTGCTCATCTTTCTCTATTACTTTGTTATCTATGTTCTATTTCTGTACAGTAGCTCCTGAACTTTAAACGAAATGGAAAATAATACATTAATTGCTCGATTCCTTTTTTTTTTTGCTTCACCAGACATGTAACTGACACGTAATTATTGTTCTCTTTACCCTCAGGCTTGTTTAAAACGCTCTGCATCATTTAGCGTGTCGTGTAAACCCCGATTAAACAGTAGACAATGAAATGATACACAAAGAGACTGTAAAACTGTTATATCGCAAAGAATAATAAATAAACACTGTTCTTTTCCAGCACGTTAATGAACTCTTTCGCTGCCCCCTAGTGGTGATTACAGTCACTGACATGATCATCTGGTATTATTTAATGTCATCTAAAATTTGCTTACAGATCATTCTATATAATACCAGGATCATCGTATGAGTCATACAGTCTCCACCTTTCCTGCACTGTACTTTTAAAAACCCTGAACTTGGCACTCTTTCTGTTTGATCCTGCTGTGTTGTGAAGCGTGTTTCGTCCTCTTGCTGAAGGCACATCTGTTGCGTGACCTGAGTTTCCTGAGCTTCATGCACATCACTGGAGAAAATACACTGGACAAGACACCATCGTAACAAATAGCACAGTGGGCTAAAGGAACGTGTGTGTGTGTGTGTTCAAGAGAAATGTGCGCACGCTGGTGGGCATGTTAAAAAGACAGGGTGTAAAATACATTGTTTAGACTTAATGAGTATTTGTGGGATTTCAGGAATTGGACAGACGTTTTCAGACATTATAAAATGATACGACTCTGTAAATAGTACACTAAATATTAATAGAATGCTTTAATTAAAACAGTTCTGATTATACTGTATAATTATACTCATTGGTAATCATAAGGCCATACAGCACCTTCATAAGCTCTGACATGAACCTACATTAACATTTACATGCATTAGCTGTCCTAAAAATGTTTTTTTTGGCATCATTTTGATTGACATAACAGCTCATTCAGGTTGTTGACATAAGTTTGTGTTATGACACTTTTCCAAACGATACATTAGAATGTCACGGTATATCAACTGACTGGATTGACAGGGTCACGGGGTCAAATGTCAGGTGTTAAAAATATCATCAAAATCATGCTCGCTCTAATTAAGTGTCAGGAAAAGAAAATACAACATGTCTACTGGAACCAAGTTGTCCATCTGGGAAGAAATAATCCTAAGTCATCAGGTTTGGGTTCAAATACTGTAAATAAAAAGCATGACCAAGTTCCAGTCATTGAGAAATATAACTACTGAATCCAACTTTTTAAAACTATCATGTTTGCATTCAAGTGATTTTGGGTCCAACTCATCTCTAACAATTCCTTTCCAAGGACATCCACCTGTCTTTACTGAATTTAGGTCATCCTAAACTATCCCTTTAGAATCCAAGTCTATTGCAGTCAAGTCGTACTGATCCCAAACTATCCCAGTCAAGTCAAAGTCATCCCAATGTATCCCTCTCAAGTCAGTCATCCCAAACAATCTCTATCAACTCAGTCAACCCCCAATATCAATATCAAGTCATGGTCATCTTGAAGAATCATTATCAAGTCCAAGTCGTCCCAAAGTATCCCTATCAAGTTAAGGTCATCCTGAACCAGGCCTATTAAGGTATGTATAAGAAACTTATCAAGTTCAAATTACATACCACAATTTCTATCAAGGTCAAGGCATTCTGAACCATCTCTATTCTGTTAAACATCTCAGACTATCCCAGATTCCCTATTTAGTCCTATTTCACCAAATTAATTCCAAACCCTCTCTATTGGTTTGGCCAAACACCAGGTTCGCATGATCCTAAACTGTCCGCTTTGGGTCCAATCATTGGGTCTCTTGGGTTTGTATAATCCCTAACTATTCCTGTTGGTCTCTGCTGTTGTCTATCCCTAAAAGCTTCAGATCCTCCAGAACTATCCCTATTGATAGCAAGTTATTCCAACATTTTGCTTTCAGTTTATTTCAAACAATCTGTTGGAACCAAGCCCTTACAAACAAAACCTCCTGGTTACAAATGAAACTGAAATATCCTCTATGATGCCAAGACATTCCAAACTATCCCTACTGTCTTGAAGTCTTTTTAAACCATCAGTATCCCTTTTGAGGTATCACTGTAGGCTCTAGGTCACCCTAAAAGATCTCTACTGGAGCCATGTTGTTGTAAATATCAGATATTTGTAACATTCCAACATGTTACTGATTCTGTCCAATTTTAGTAGACAATTTTGAAGCCAGGCCAACTCTTAAAAAAAACGCAGAACTGAAGAGAACACCGTACCTCCCACTAGTTAACAGTTTCGTGCTTTGCTTGTAATATTAGCTGAAACTGGGAGATTCTTGCCAGATTGGGTTTGTTTATTTGGTTACTTTTCCATTATACAGCAGCTGCTCAACAAGGTGGGACAACCAAGCTGTCATTCACGTCTTGGCCCAACAGTTCCCATTCCTCAGGAAGTTGGGAACTTGATACTACCTGAGCACAAGGCCTCATTCCTTTCTACACACCTACATCTGCACAGTAGAATCTTCAATTACAAATATATAGCAGCTCTTCACTCTGAAGTTTATTTCAAACCCAGCTTGATTGAGGTTTGGAAGAACAGGTAAAAAGATACGGCGTTCCCAGAGTCACACACACTCACATGTCAGCTATGTTTGCACAAGGTGGTCCGTGTTTGGTGGGTCAAATGCATTTAGCAGCTTTTCCATTCTAAACCTAATCGCTACGTGTGTTCTCGGTTTCACAACCTTGTACAGTGACATAGTTCATTACACGGTTTCATGGACAAGTCATAAAGATCTAAGTGAGCTGAAGTAAGTAAGAGAAATCAAAGAGCACTCCGCACTGATGGCAAGTGTTCAAATTCCATGGTAGGTCTTTTTTTTTTTTAATGCTAAATTAAAAACAGTCTTGGCAAAGGTAAGGCTTAAAACTAAAGGAGCGTTTAACTTTTAATGATGAAATAAAACGCATTATGAGCACGATCGTAGTAATCTGATGCCGATTAAGCTAATAGCAAATGACATTAATAAGTCTTACATCTGAAGGCGTAACCGTTTCCCATTCGGAACAGATTTTTACCTGCAAAACGGACAAAACAGCTTCACCCTAATTCTGTTTCCATGCTGGAGTGACTAATTGGTCAAGGACCCATGGAGCTGGAGCCTTCCTTCCCTAAAAACAATAACAGGATCCCATCGCCAGATGCTCGGAGTACACCAACCCCCAACCTCCCGACCCCTCCTTCCTCCCACCGCAACTTTTTAGTCAAAAGATCCAGTTTCCATGCCTCACACAACTCCCTCTTTCCAAACACAAAACAGGAGAAAATGAATCGCCATCATCAGCCCGGGGCTGATTCCTTATCTTATCACACGCTGCTCCTTCTCTCATCTTTGGTGCAGTTCTTATCTGCAGGCAGGAGGGCACCTGAATTGGAAAGGGAGTATCAAAGGTTCTGTGGAGACTCGATTAATCTTCCTGTGAAATGAGCATTAGCTTCATCGCTTCTTCTTTTCTTTTCTTTTTCTTTTTTTTTTTTGACCCCGGAGAGAGCCGTTCTTTATAATAGAGCTTTCATCTGATTAGAAATCATTTACATGCACAAAAACAGGGTTAGCATAGCTTGCTCGGTTGCCATTAATAACATATGCTAATGAGACAGGCAATCTTCCAAGACCAGGACTCAAGGCGGTCTGAGAAAAGAGCTTATTTAAGACGTTATAAGAACCGGTGCTTGAGTTTAATCCCGTGACTGAAAGGCTGTATTGAAGGGGCAGAAGCAGGGGGGTATTTACTTCATCAACATTCAATAAAATTTTTTTTTTTTTTTCAGTTTCAGTATAAAACATGAGTTTCAGTCATGAAAGAGCAGTTTTGTTCTCCGACATCCCTTTACATGTATGATAACTGTGCCGTGTGGAACTCGACGGATAAATGTTTGGCTTCTTTTGAACGTACAATGTGGCGACTGTATTATCTGTTGCTCCAGGCAATGTTGATGTAAACTAGAGAGGAAAAATAATCTGATCAACAAGGTTGAGCTTTTAGAATGTTCTTTTTGTGTTGTTGTTGCTGTTGTTTTTTCCCATCCACCCACTTCTTTTGAGATTCTTCTCAAAATCTCCAGCCACCACCTGAGAGCCACCCACAGTACAGTACATCGTAATCTGTTCATGTAACCTGATTCCTCAGAACAGAAAGAAAAAGGGAAAAAAATAA
The DNA here is from genome assembly GCA_030014365.1 of Clarias pachynema. NCBI lineage: Eukaryota > Metazoa > Chordata > Actinopteri > Siluriformes > Clariidae > Clarias > Clarias pachynema. The sequence continues at coordinate 25,226,438 of JAQMYL010000008.1, forward strand.
ACTCTAAACTGGAAACTGTAACTTGTGGATGATAAACAAGTTTGCATTTCATACGTACGTAAATGTTTTACATGGAATGAAAATTCCAGGAACGTTCGAATTTATTTAGGTTAGTGTTCAGTAACTCCTTTTGTTCACTGGTTTACCAGATTAGGTTTCACTCGCCGTGTAGGTTTAAGTCAGGCCTTTCAAAACATAAACTACTCTCTGGTAATTAGCAAAAAAATACTTTTAACTCTTCAAATTATTTTTTTTTTGTTGAAAAATTTCCTTTGATTCTCCAGATTCACTTCTACCTGCCAGACTACATAGCATTTAGTAGATTACCTTTCACTCACTAGATTAGCTTTCACTCACTAGATTAGCTTTCACTCACTAGATTAGCTTTCACACACTAGATTACCTTTCACTCACTAGATTACCTTTCACACACTAGATTACCTTTAACTCACTAGATTACC
>JAQMYL010000008.1:25226998-25238202 GCA_030014365.1 Clarias pachynema
ACCTTTCACACACTAGATTACCTTTAACTCACTAGATTACCTTTCACACACTAGATTACCTTTCACTCACTAGATTAGCTTTCACTCACTAGATTACCTTTAACTCACTAGATTACCTTTCACTCACTAGATTACCTTTCACACACTAGATTACCTTTCACTCACTAGATTACCTTTCACACACTAGATTACCTTTCACTCACTAGATTACCTTTCACACACTAGATTACCTTTCACTCACTAATTAACCTTTCACTCACTAGATTACCTTTCACTCACTAGATTACCTTTCACACACTAGATTACCTTTCACACACTAGATTACCTTTCACTCACTAATTAACCTTTCACTCACTAGATTACCTTTCACACACTAGATTACCTTTCACACACTAGATTACCTTTCACACACTAGATTACCTTTCACTCACTAGATTACCTTTCACACACTAGATTACCTTTAACTCACTAGATTACCTTTCACTCACTAGATTACCTTTCACACACTAGATTACCTTTCACACACTAGATTATCTTTCACACACTAGATTACCTTTCACACACTAGATTACCTTTCATTCACTAGATTACCTTTCACACACTAGATTAGCTTTCACTCACTAGATTACTTTTTACTAACTAAACTTTGTTTTACTCATGGGTTACCTTTCACTCACTAGATTACCTTTCACTCACTAATTAACCTTTAACTCACTAGATTACCTTTCACTCACTAGATTACCTTTCACACACTAGATTACCTTTCACTCACTAGATTACCTTTCACACACTAGATTACCTTTCACTCACTAGATTAGCTTTCACACACTAGATTAGCTTTCGCTCACAAGATTAGCTTTCACTCGCTAGATTAGCTTTCACACACTAGATTAGCTTTCGCTCACAAGATTACACCTTACACACTAGATTACCTTTTACTCAAAAGATAGCATTACACACACTAGATAACCTTTCACGCACCAGATCACCTTTTACTAAATTATCTTTTACCCACTAGATTACGTTTCACTCACTAGATTAGCTCACACACTACATTAACTCACAGACTAGATTACCTTTTACTCAAAAGATTACATTACACACACTAGATTACCTTTAACTAACTAAATTATCTTTTACCCACTATATTACCTTTTACACACTAGATTAGCTTTCGCTCACTAGATTACCTTTCACACACCAGATTAGCTTTCGCTCACTAGATTAACTCACACACGAGATTACCTTTTGCTAAGTAAATTATCTTTTACCTACTAGATTACCTTTCACACACTAGATTACGTTTTACTAACTAAACTATGTTTTACGCATGTTTTACCTTTCACACACTAGATTATCTTTAACTACTAGATTAACTCACACACTAGATTAGCTTTAACTAAGTTACCTTTCACTCACTAGATTACATTATACACACTAGATCGCCTTTTACTAATTAAGCTAACTTTAAATCACCAGATTACTTTCACCCACTGTATTATATCTTTCACACACTAAATTACCTTTTGCACACTAGATTAATTTACACTCATCAGATTACTTTTTACACATTAGATACCATTTCACTCACCACGTCATTACCGTATCCTCACTAGATTACTTTCCAGCCGTCTTTAACACACTACAGTAATCTTTTACTCGAATTATTGAATTTCACTTGCTAGATCAGCTCTTACTTGCGAGATTATTGCTCTTATTTGTGGCCCTTTTTTTTTTTAGCTGTGTCATTAGAAACTAACTGCTTCATTTTCATGACGAACAGTCGGCTTCCTCAGGAAGTCCTTCATCAGCTGTGTAAGCACACTCCTTCCACACGTGTGTTAACATTAAAGCTCCATTATTTTGCTCTTATCTTATAATGTTTATACCCTTGGCATGGATTATAATAGCTTTCCAAACTGGGGAAATACACATCCTCATTAAAGTGCACATGCTTCCTTCCTTTTCAGGGAGATCCCCGTCCCACAGAAAAGAAAATATATAAACACAAAGATGTGCGTCGTATACAGGCTCAGGAACAGACGAGACGTGGCTGTTGGATAAAACATGAGAGTTACTGAATGGACGTGGCAGAGGCTGAATGACAATCAGACGGTCTGCCCGAGAACATCAGGTGATGCTGTTGTGTTGTTGGCTCAAAGGGCACGTCGCACAAAGACACACTTGTCTGCAATTAAGCCGTATGAAAAGCTTCTGTAATATGAATTCAGATTTCAGCTGCCATTCAGGAAACCTCTCCTTTTTTTTGTAACACAACACAATAAGCATGTGTGTGTGTGTGTGTCTACGAGTGTGTGTTTGAGACAGCTGCAGCAATGTGGGATCTGACAAGCTGTGTGTTTCTTCACTGTAACTCGATATTTCAGCTGGAATCTCGAAACTCATTACATCTCTTTGCCACAGGCAGAAATAAGCTCATAAAAAGTGTAAGTACATGATATATAGGAAATTGTGTCAAATCCGGTGTGTGTGTGTTCTGGGTGCAGTTTGTCAAGAACATCAAGTCTGAAGTAGAAAGAAAAAACTTTTCCAATTAGCCATCCGACCAGCGCTAAAGCTTCCAGTGAGATAGTTTCAGTTCAACATTAAGATCAAGACAAACAGAGATTAACTGTATGTGTGGGCGGGGCTAACAGCAATGTTCGCTGCTGATTGGTTATGCAAACTGCATCAAACATAACGTGGGATGTTGTACGTTTTTGTTTTCTCATTTTATTTCTTAGCCTAAAAAAAACAAACATTTTTTTGTAGGACGGATTCACAGGTAGGATGAATTTATAGAACACCGGCTGAAGACCTGATTGGTCAAACGGAGTCATGTGATTATTGTTGCTGCGTCTAGTCATGCGGTAGATCCACCGGCTGCATGTGTAGAATAAATGGTTATAAATGTAACGAGTCGAGTGTAGCTGAATGTAGCGGAGTAAGAGTAGCGCTTCTTCTTTACAAATCTACTCAAGTAAAAGTAAAAAGTACTGCAGTAAAACTACTCATAGAAGTAAATTTTTTTTCAAAAAGTTACTCGTTACTACGCAGCTCTGAATATAGGTTTTAATTACAGTTTCGAAATGTTCTGTAATTGTTATCAGTTAAAATAAATTCTTTCTGTCCATATTCGCTTCAGTATTGACAAATATTTAAAATTTTACATAAATCTTTTTAATAGAATGAATTAATCTGATGTTCTTGTAACTGTAATTAAATTGTATATAAAAACTGTAAAATTTCCTGCAAAATATGTTTACAATAAAATCAGAAAATTTTTATTTTAGTGAAATTTGAATAACATTTTATTTCCCAAACTGAATCATCATCATTTGAAAAGAAATTTCTGATCTTTTTGTCGTAGTATTTGCAAAGTTACTTTCCTTTCTTTTTATTTTCTACAATGTGGATTTAATTGATATTAATTAATATTGAATTCTTTTAATATTTACATATTGATCTAAGTTTAAATAATTCAAAAATATTGTAAAAAATCATTTAAATAAATTTATTAATTTATTATTTATCCTGCCAATTTTATTTTTGTGTTGTTATTGTTAAAATAAAAAAAATAATAATAACATTAAGAATGATAGGACAAGCTCTTAATTAACCTAAAACATAATAATAATGATTTCATGACAAATATTTCAGGAGGAAATACACCAGAACTGCACATTTTGTTAGAATCTGTTTTGGTTTTAGAAAAAAAAAGTCTCTTGGATAAAATAGTATAAAATATCATCAGCTGAAAAATAAGTCCTGCAAGTTTTCTTGTTGCAAATGTCATGACGCTGTGGTGAAAAGAGCTTTGCGGCGACAAGCCGAGGCCGGTCATTTCAGCTGGGGAAAACAAAACAAAACACGATCTTCAGTTTTACAACCTTTTCAGGAAACTCAGCCTTGGTCACCGGTCATGTTCTCATAGTGTTTACAGGAAGGAGACGGTCGTTTTTGAACAGTAAAAGCCTGAACTTATACCAAAAACACAGATTTCCTGCTTTACAGCTGGGCCGTGTAGCACCGCTCCTGTCAAACACTGCATCACGCTTCTCTTATTAACCACGAATCACTTTGAACCATGCGTATAAAAAGACACTTCAACTGTTATTGTTTCCTGTTTATTACGATACGGGGCCTTTGAGGCTGATAGTGACTCGGGAAGAATGTCAAGCAGCTTAAAACGACGGCGCCTGAAAAATAAGCGCTTTAACGTTGGAGAATAAACAGTCCTTGCACAGAGTTCAACCCTCAGCCTGTAGCCACCATTTTTGTTTAGCAGAAATCTAAACTGCAGCCGAGTTCATTTATCCACGTCACGATCACCGAGATAACCTTCTTTCACAAAGGGCACGGAAAACGGAGGGCGAGTCGAGCGCTCGAGAAGAACCAAGACAAAAGATCAGACTTCAGCTGGAAAGGAAGCTAAACGATCAGGAATAAAGTTCACCACGTTGCTAAGAATACCATGTTTTCGGCTCAATGCGCTGCCAAAAACAACGAGCGCAAGAACCTCCGTGTTGTTGTGGATCACCTCCTTCAGGAAGCGCATAGTTCCCTGATGAAATGTCAAACGCTCCGCAGCGACTAGCAGACGGCACCTACGATCAGTGAGTCACGCTTGAGGAATGGTGGTGCGTGTCATGACGTGGTGGGCCCACTTAGCACAACGACGGACACCATGGCTACTCTGATTCCGGTGTCTCCTGCGTGATCACATGCGTGACGCCCGCTGAGAGGCCTCCACCTAACGATATTTAATATAGTTGATAACTTTTACAGCTTTCTGCTCTGGAGGAGTTGAAAGTTGTAGTGGTGAAACTGCAGGACACGGGTCTATTTGACCATCTATCCATCAGGAAAGAAGAAAACCTCCATCGATGTGATAACCTGGTCATTCAGTACATTCAGGTGGTCAGCTGACTTCATTTTATTGCCCCATAACGTTGCTGAGTCTAGACCTGAGTAACTGATCAACCCCAGATCATAACACTGTCTCCAGAGGCTTGTACAGTGGACAATATGCATGATGGGTGCATCACTTCATACGCTTCACCTTCTAACCCTGACACGCTCATCACTCTGGAAAAGGCGCAATCTGGACTCATCAGGTCACATGACCTTTTTCCATCAGTCCAATCTTTATGCTCCCTAGCAAACTGAAGTGTTTATTTCTGATTAGTCTCATTAGCAAGTGTTTTTCTTATGGACACACAGCTGTGTTTAGTCCCAATTTTGTGAGATCTTATCACATTGTGTGTGTGTGTGTGTGTGTATATGGAAGTGCTCTTACTTTGACTATTAAGCATAGCTCTGGTTTTTACTGTTGACTTTTTCCCATGCGTTTAATTGACCACATTACTTCCACAGTGTTGACGTTCAGCACTAGCCTTCCAAGTTTTGATAATGTGTGTAAAGGGTTCTTAACCCAGGTCCGATAAGTTCAAATGTCCTTAGTTGTTTTCTTTGCTTGATGCATGCCTAGTAGGCATGGTAGTGCGCTAATTTGCACTCGAGGCAAGCAGGCACATTAAGCATTACATTTAACAAACAGTAACAAATTAAACAAATCTCTGCATAACGAGCGGCATATTAGATGTGATTGGTTAAAACTGTGGGTTCGTTTCCACTTTTTGTTGTTTGTGGGCGTGGCCTGTGCTCTGTCCTGATACCTTCTTTGGCAGATCAGCAAAACAAGCTAACTCTCTTCGCTCCGTACGAAGACGTTCCAAATCACCACCTCGTCCTGACGTATTAATGACTTGATGTTTCAGCGTCCTGAGACAGAGACGCTTTGAAGAGCCGAAATATTTACGGCGTAGCGTGATAAATTCTTTGGCCTGCGACGGATTTCTCGACTGAGTATAAATTTGTGAATGAAGTAGCTCGTGAACTGGAGGGTGATAAATCCACAGCAGAAACGGGCTTCGGCCTGCTCTACTTCATAAACTCCAGACCGCAGGCACACACTTACTCACACATCCCCACAGTGCCGCGATGTTTTATCGGAAGGAAAAAAAAGAAACGTGCACGGATCAGGAAAACACCGCGGGGCAAAAACGTCGCAGGAGAGGCGCACATTAATGTTGGCATGCTGTAAATCACAAGCTGGGCCCGAGCACCTGAACGATGAGCTCATCAGCAGCACATGTTTGGAATGAGTGCCTAGTAGAATAATTATTGTCTATTACAGCTAATTTTTTTTTTCTAAACGCAGGCAATTTTGCTCGGCCGCTTCCTTTCCGTCGAGCACAGCCGCGGTGGATAATTACACATTTTGCAAAACAATTAAAGTCAATTTTTTTTATATACACAAGCTAAATGAATCGATGAATCAATCAGAGTGCTACTTGATTCTGGATTCCGATTGGTCCGACTGCTACGTTCATTCCTTTAACCACAGACCTGCCTTTATCTCCTCATAAGTGATCCGATCATCGAGACACGCTCCGAACAAACACTCTACTTTCTGATTTTTCCTGCTCCGTTTGTACAAACTCCCAAAGCCAAGTTCTTCTCAGAGGCTTAGGTACAACTTCTGCGTAAATAATAGCACCCTTAAGCCCACTTGGCATGCGTTTACTTAGGAGCTGCTCCAATTTCAACAGCAAAGAACTCGAGCTGCGGCAGAACGTGGGAGCCTCGGCTTTCACAATGGCCCTCGTACGGGATCTAAAAGCTCGCTCGCTTAAGTTCACACGTCCACGTTTTTGAGCTCGTCTCACTGTACGCACACACACAGGACGTCCCCTTCAGGGAGGAAACACTTTCCTTTCCAAAATTCATTAATCCAGTCAAATCGTCACATTTTTCATTACCCTTCAAAAGTTTCCAAAATCACAGAGGCTCAGAAGAATTCTCACCCCAGGGGGACGGGGTCCAGTTAGAAACTTTTCTCGCAGCATTACACTCGAGATCCTGATCAAAGAACGTCACGTTTGACACGGCACACAGCGGGTTTCGTTTCCAAAACAAAAGAACAGCATGTTGATGAGGCCAGGAAACACACAAGGGCTGACACGGCTCAAAAAGAAGCATGAAAAATGGTTAAACTGACAATATGATGGAAAAACCTCTGTCTGGAATCCAGTAGGGTTCAAAGTGCATTCAATTGAATATTTACGCTATTTTTTTTTTTTTGTCGTCGTCCCTGTAAAGTGCACAATCGTGGACAGACAATTGAGGCTCAATTATATTTTCTAAAGGAATATAGAGTTTAAATAATATATTTATTCAAATACGCAGATGTTCAAGTCAAACTGGGACTTTTGATTATGCAGAATAACAAAACATAATTATGAGAGTAAAGACTCCCTTTATTTCTCTATATAATCTCCTGCTACACTAATGCACTTGGACACCATCAAGGTAGAAAGTTTTCTCAGTACGCCGGAGCCACGATCGGACTGCCTGCTTCACGTCTGAAACGCCGGCCTCCCAGGAACTCCTTGTGGAAATGTCTTTGAGCGACGTCAGGACTGGACAGGGGGCGTGGCAATAACTCCCAGCCGAGTGAATGATTGCTTGTACGGTTCACACAGACAGATGCGTCCATTTTTAAGGATCATGCGTTCCACTCGCTGAATGTTCACGAGAAGGACTGCGGTGAGCTCCGAGCCACCTCGGCTGGGATCGTCATTCACAGACCTACAGCTTTCTTTTGCACCGTTCAGATGTTTTACTGCGGCTAAGAGTCTCATCACCGTACTGTTCTCGAGGTCTTCTGTAAATGTACAAGTCCCTCTTTGACTTGAACGTCCCTTGAATTTGATATTTAGACAGATGTCATATTCTTATATCATACCATAAAAACTAAAATCTATAAAAGCGTTAGTTGTATGTCTTCGGACGATTCAACAAAGAGTCAACAAAGTGTTGATTAGTTTCTTAAAACAGCAAGTCCATTTTTTCTTCACCAAGATTTCGTAAAAACAAACGAAGAAAGAAAATCATAATATCATACTACACTAGTAAGTCACTCTCTCTCTCACCAGCCTGTCACTGATTACTCACCTATAACAGCACAACACACAGTGTTTTATTCCTTTCCTAAATCACAGACAAGAGTTTTGCATGTTCTCTGTAAGTTTTCTAAAAGATTTGTTGTAAAAAGCACGAACACACACGCAGCTCGTTTTCTGATTAAAACCAAATGGACTCCCTCCACCGCCTCCCACGAATCCGGTGACACGAGGTCACAGAACCGCAATGTCGTTCATCTTTAGCGGAAACGGCTTCCAGCCCACACTCTTATTCTTTAACACAATATTCGGCTTGCGGAAGCGTCACAAGATTCACTCCGGCTCAGCCTGACCATGAGTGTGTGAAATCACCCGTGTATTTTCCCCGAGCAGGCTGATGACGGGATAATGACACAAACAGAACGAGAAACAGTTGCTCATCCCACCGCAAAGCCACCACACTAGTGTTTTTCTCGCCCGAGGATGATTAAGCATCGGTGCAGGAGAAGACGCCGCATGGAGCACAAACCCGGCTCGTCTCACAGCTCGTCACCATATTTTCTGCAGGCTGACGGGATTACAGGAGGTCAAATGTGACCCACGGGGACATTCTTTCCTCTTTTTTCTTTTTTTTTTCTCTCTCACTCCCCTTTGTGTTAACGTTCACTCATTCGTTCTGATCTAATGCAGCTGGTGTTTTCCGAGCTGAACCGCAAATTGGGTTTATGTTAAAACTTCAAAGGGCAAATTTATGACAGTGTAATGTGGAGTGTATTTGAAGTTTCTGGTATTGTTACCATCAACAATACACAACTTTAGGCCTTTAATTGTTCTTTTTTCCACTTTAAAACTTCACAGTACGAGACGATAAAGATTCTCCAACATCTTCTTAACCATATCATTTGTGTCGTTATTTGCTGTTAGCCTAGCTAAATACATTTAAATACAAAAAAAAAAACAGTACATTTAATAGTTACTCATCGCCGTTTAAATCGCAATCGCAGCGAGTCAGGATTTATTTTATTATCCCATTTTGCAGCCCTACAGATATTCCAACTATCCCCCAGGTCCATATATATATACCTTAAACTGTTTTATAAGGCTACAAAAGTTATATATAACAAGTGCCCAGTGCTACCTTTATTTCTGAGAGTGTATGAGGCATGAGAGAATTTTAGTGCCAAGAAAAACACCACCTACTGTAGGACCAGCCAAATATTTCAAAGACACTGTAGGTAGGTTTCCTAACAAACAATCGTGTTTTAACATTGTAAAAAAAAGATTAAAGGAAATATTTTGTTTCGTTTAAAAGAAACATATTTGTAAACATTTATTATTAAAAAATTTTTTTTTAATTTATTAATTATTTTTAAAAAGTCCTTTTATTGCGAGATATCACAGAATTCCAAATTGCTCATGTTTAAACTGTGCTTAAAAAAAAAAAAAAAGGTCTCTAACTAGTAACAGACAAGACTGAATTCTTGTGACCAATCATAACGCAGAAGGTGGGATTTCATAACCTTTTCAAACCGCACTTATATAAAAAAAATCCACACTTCAAAAGAAAATATATGAAGGAGAATATACAAGGAAAATTTTCCAAAGGAATTGCATGAAATCCAGTTAGAATCCCGTATAAGAAATTTGTATAACATTTGCATAAGATCAGGATGTTTATATATTTAATTCATCACAAAAGCCAACATAGTCGCACACTTAAACATCGCGATTAACCTGTACCTACGAAGATACACACCATAGTGGTGTTCGCATTTGGTTGGCTGTATGTCTATTACACAAATAGCGAATTTGCTTGTTTTCGTTCATACTCTTACCAAATAATACGTTAAAGCAGCTCCGCCCACTTGTTCAAATATTTGCTAAAATTATTGTAACGAGCCCGAAAAATCCCATCTTGTACGTTCCCTTCTTAATCTTTAATATGTAGTCTCAGGTTATAGAGGATCATCTTCTTTAAAAAAGAAGAATCAGCCTTTTTTTCGTTCACGGAAAAAAAAACCTGGGAGATCTCCCCCATGTGAAACTAGCCCTAGTAAACAAACCAGCTGATACACAGCTGATAAGATTGCATTCGCCGGCTAATGTTGTCTTATCGGCTAAGGAAACACATTGCTCCAAAGCGAGACCGAGATATAACTGGAAATGGCACCAAGCCATGACTAACAGGATGGAGACCGACGGACAGGCATGGCCACCGTTCTGCTTGTCAAATACTCCACTAGACGAACCGTGCTGCGCCGGGTTTATAATCCATGCGCTTCGCCAATTAGAAAGAGGAACAGGCTGACTAGCGCAAGGTCTTTCAGGCTTTCTGTAAGCTAAGCTGGAGGGGGATAATAGGGGGGTGGCTTAAAACATCTGCTAGGGAAGAATTTATTCCTTAAACCACTGTCATTAAACGTAAAATAAATTGTGCCACATAAGCCAGCGGAGATCCCGCATACAAGCAGGGACACGATGTTGAAAAGAAGGAGAGAAAAAAAAAGAAAGAAACCTCTGGATTTTTATGCTCATTCTAAAATGACTTTAAAGTAAAGGGGTTTGTGTTTCAGTGCATGTGGACCTGAAGCTATACCCCCCCCCCCCCCCAACCCCGATTATTATTATTATTTTTAATAATCAGACTCTGGTTTTATTCATCAGGCAGGGAGCCCTACATTATACATTAAATGCTTATCTAGGGGGTGTTTTACCTACAATCTACCAATCCTAAGAGGTTCAAGATACCTTCTGTAGTTCTGTAGTGTGTTCATGTAACTTTTGAAACGTTAAATTTATCATTCTAATTTTAAACAGTAATTTGGATTAAAATGGTTAATTTATCGCAACGTTTTTATTTGCCAATCTGTTTGCCACTCTAAAGTCACTAGTCATGTCTGTTGATTAAAAGTCTTTTATTTTGTTACCATCTAAGTGATTGATCGTTTTTGATATTCCGTATCCCAGAGTTCTGTTGAATTCTGGATTGTAATTGGACAGAAGTGTGTAATCGACGTACATTATCGTATTACTGTATGTAGTAACAGCTAATTCGCTGAGACTTTAAGTAGAATCCTCTACTACAGTATATAATCTACGTGTAACATTAAACATTATTACAAAATGCGTAATCATTGATCTGGCAATAAGTTTATGTAAGGAGTAGGGCTGCACGATTTGGGAAAAATGTCACATTGCGATTATTAAGGTCAAAATTGCGATTTACGATTGCGATAC
>JAQMYL010000008.1:25264826-25280930 GCA_030014365.1 Clarias pachynema
CATATGTGTTATTTTATAGTTTTGAAATCCCCAGTATTGTTGTAGAATGTAGAAAATAAATCACTAAACAAAAAAACTAAAATTTAGTGTATATATATATATATATATGCATGCTTTGCTATCAGTCTGATCATTTATTAATTAAAATGTAATTATTATTTAATGATCAGTAAATAAATAATTATTGTGCAACATAAATCATTAAATGTAATTAATTTATATTATAATTATTATGAACTAAATAATGTTTGATTAATATTTAAGTGAACATATTAAAATATTAATTCACACTGTTTTCTATTATTTAAAAATATATATTTTTGCAGGTAAACAAGTGAGCAGCCGAGCGATAACTTAAGGCTTTAAGCAGCATGATTACTTTTTCAAAAAATGTTCCCCCTCATGCTGTGTTTCCAAACTCAGCCCAGGATTATAAATGGCTTTGTTTCCTCTCAGACAGACTCGTAGGCACGGAATTTGTCTTTAGATGAGAAAAGATGTGTCAATAAGCCCAGTCAGCGGAACTCTTGATTATTTTTATTGATTTTTTTTCCCCAGGTAAACAGCAAGAATGAGACATTAGTTATGAACTTTCGAGAGCCTTTCTTTACGAGCAAGGACATCGTGCTTCTGAAGAAAGATTGCAGATGCATTTCGGTAATGGGGGAAGGGGGGGTTGGGTGGGTGTTGTTTGCAAAAAAAAAAAAAAAAAAAAGAAGAAGAAAACTGGATGTGCTGTTTTGGGGAAATAATCAGTGGTGCAGTGGTGTGCGAATAGATGCATTTGAATTAATTTGTGGAAAAAGCAATCTGAGTTGAACTTCAGTCCAGCTGCCAACTGGTTTAGCATCATTACCCAAAAAAATTAACAAGTCAGGTTTCAGAATATGAGAGCATCCAGCTCAGCTTCAGACACGACATAGGAAAATGAAACAGCTAGCCAGCTAATGAAGACGGATAAAACTTCATTTGATTACTCGTGTCATCCTACCTTGCTTTAGTCACATTAAGTTGAGGTGTGATAAGACTTTTCTGCTCAAGATTTACAGATGACTTTGCTAGCTAACTAGCCATGAACACGACATGATCGCGGTAATGACGGATTTATTTGAAACACATACGCGATGAAAGATTTCGCTGCACATTAGATCACACATCAAAGAAAATGTGATCAATTAAAGCAGTAGCAAAAATAACAGCCTTGTCTCTACATGATTGGAAGGAGAATCTTTGTAAGAAGAAATCTAACAAGGCAGGCGGCGAAAGTTTTCTCTTTAACTACTTGGAGAAAAATTTGTTTAAATTAGGCTGTGGATGTTGAAGTGGTGAGTTAGAGACAGGAGTTTCTCTGATTATTGTTCCAGGTGCTCGTCTTAATGTAGTCTTAAGGAATAGTTCTCCAGGCTTCTTGAAGGACTTTTCTGTCTCTCATTTTCAGTCCAGTTCTCCCGCACCTGAGGGACAGGGGTAGGTTGATAGTTAAGGTGTTGGACTGCTGACCAGGAGGTCCCTGGATTGATCCCTGTCACCACCAGGCTGCCACTGTTGTACCACTGTGCAGAGTCCTTCACCCCCAAGTGCTCAGATACCATCAGGCATCAATCTGACGACCGACCCTGTAAATAACTGCCACATAAACCATGGACATATCTCCAGGTGGAAAGTAATCATCTCCCAATGGTCTGGATGGCACATGGACGGACCCTACCACATACCCGCCCCCCCCCGTGCCTGAGCAGTTTCAGAGGAATGTTTTTTTTTGTTTGTTAAGCCACAAAGTGACCTATTGGAACAGACGAGAGGGGAAATGAGGTCGCTGCTGAGGATTTTTCACAAACAGCCCCATTTTTAAAGTGTATCTTTAGGCACTTTGCACTTTGAAACTACATCATTTCATTTATTTTAATATGAAGAAATGAAGCGGGGGGGGGCTGTTGCGGACTGCTGTCCCCAAAATGGAAATTACTTTAGCAAAGTACTTGAAAACAAGTAGACTACACTGACTTCCTCACTGCCCACCACTGGTATAAGAAAATACTTTTGACTGGCATCGTAAAATCTACAGCTGACACGGCACATCACAGCAGTCGCATATTTTTAAACTTCATATGCACTCTCTCTCTCTCTCTCTCTCTCTCACACACACACACACACACACATTTTTGGCCTTTTTTTTTTTTTTTTTTTACTCCACCCACTCAACACTTTCTCTAAGTAGCAAAATTTTGCATCTCGTTGCTCCTGTTGCCAGGCAACCACCTCAGCCATTTTGTCTTACTTATGTGCATGAACTCTGAAAGCATACACACGGATTCTCGAGGTGGCCTGTGTGCGTGTGTGTGCGCGCACGTGTGTGTGTGTGTGTGTGTGTGTGTGTTATTTCCAGTGAGTGTACAAACTGTAGTGTTAATAACCAGCTGCCGCCTCGCTCTCTACCTCAAGAGGAGCCAAGACTGACAAAGACAGTGACATATTTTAATCTCGTGAGCAGTGAATCAGCCGTGACTCGTGTATTAATGCTCATAAATATGTATCTCGGCCCGCATGCCTGCATGAGGAGAAATTGACAGTTTGGGAAATTTTTACCGTATCGGCGGACGATCGTTTTTTACAAAGACAGCGTTATTTTGAAGTCTGTGTGTTAGTACGTAATGAAAGGTCCGGTTTGTGTTTTGTAGAAATGTTTCTTGGTTTGGAATAATCACATCTTTTTAAAGAAAAAAAATTAGCTCCACCCCCGTCAAAAAAACAAATAAACAACAACAACAACAACAAAACCTTTATACCATAGTTCTGTTGAATTCCACATCCTTATTGGTATTGTTTTGTTTATTATTATTTACTTGTATATTCATTGTAATATGGATGGTATTTGGGCCGCAGTGCATTTATCTCGAATATGGTATACATAGTTTCTATGGAAACAACATGCTTTCAAATTTTCTGGCCTCTATCCTCTTTTTTTTCCTTTTTTTTCCTTCCAGCCCTGTTGTATGTAGTCTTTACAGTTTTTAACCTCTGTCTAACTCAGATCTATATGTATAGATTTTGCCTGGATGACCTCAGTCGTCTGTCTGTGTGTTTCCCCGACCTCCCATTGGCTACAACCACCAAGCTCTAATAAAGCAATTCCTCTGTTGTGTCCTTCTGTCTCAGGTGGTTCATGTACACACGAATGTGTTAACAGACGTGTGAAACGGAACAAACAGTGAAACCCACGCTGCTGGAAATGCCCTTGAGGTGTGCGCTAATTGGTGTCAGGTCTAAAGGTTCTTTTAGAAGGCTGTTAATTGGAGATAAGTTAAATCGATCACGGACTGTTGGTTTGTTTTTGGACTTGGGTCAGATTGGCTAGGAAGGGTTGAAGCAGACATGCTATCGAGTTCCTTTACCGTTCTAGAACTATTCAGCTGCTTTTGGCACGGATGATTCATTCAGATTTCTACTTATTACAACTTTAAGACTTGGATGAATAAAGCTATATTGAATCATATTAAATGAAACATGCTGGAGATCACGATTCTGGAAGAGGTAGAAGGGAAATAATGAGTTATGAGTTATGATTCACCTGGGAATCAGACTTGAGATTTCTGGATGAAATAATACTTATCAGAAGCATTCACATAGGTTGTTGTAAAAGAAACTTCTAAAATGACTTTTACAGTATATTTACTGTCCAATCCAGTTTTGCTAACGCAATATCACTGAGACACAAGCGAAGAACCTCCCTCCTACACTTGCTAATATCGAATATGATCGTTACATTTCCATAATATCTCAGAGTGATGAGTTTCATACTCCACTAAACGGGAGCCAGCAGTCTAATCCGTGCATGTTAGCGGCCTTTGCAAGCTCGCAGAATGTTTCCCCGAGCCGAGTGCCTTTCACGCCGCCGCTCTGCAGGATGCCTCGACTTATTTATGAGCATTAGAGTTTGTGAGCATAATCACATCCCGCGCAGTTGAGTGCCAGCTGGGTAGCAAAGGTAAAGACACCATTCTCGTGCCGCCCTCCTGAGCATGGCTAACCCACTGCGTGATTGATGACCGCTCATTCAGGTTTCCACTCCGGCTATGTTTAGAGCATTTAAATGATGTCTTTGAAAGTGCAGGAAAGTTCCATGAATGAATGAGGACTGGTGCATTCAGGATGTCAATCTGATACTTTGAAAGCTCTTGAGGAAGGTCTAATGATGCACAGTGGATGATATCAAGCTCAATATCTTGTTCAGCTAGGGCAGTATTCAGCATCAGCCACACCAGTATTCAGCCAGGGAAAGTTCTTCATACTCAGAAAGGACTTATGCACCTGCTTGGATTATTCAAATCACCTGTACTGCCAGATTTTCTTGAGTTGAAGCATTAGATTTTTTTTTTTTGTTAGATTTTATTAACACTGTCTAGACCACTGGTGCTTATTTTTAAATTCAGGGATAGAAAATACAGCCTTCTTCTTCTTCTTTATTTTTATTTTTTATTTGCATTAAAATGGCATTTTGAAGGCGGCAAGGTGGTGTAGTGGTTAGCACTGTCGCCTTGCACCTCCAGGGTCTGGGTTCGATTCCCGGCCAGGCTCGATTCCCGTCTCTATGTGCATGGAGTTTGCGTGTTCTCCCCATGCTTGGTGGGTTTCCTCCGCGTACTTCGGTTTCCTAAGATATGCAGGTTAGGCTAATTGGCGTTCCCAAATTGCCCGTAGTGTGTGAGTGTATGTGTTTGTGCCCTGCGATGGATTGGTACCCTGTCCAGGGTGTACCCTGCTTTGTGCCCTAAGCCTCCTGGGATAGACTCCAGGTCCCCGCGACCCTGAATACAGGATAAAGCGGTATAGAAGATGAGTGAGTGATGAGTTAAATGGCATTTTGATGATCAAGGATTAATCATCATATTAATTATCAGCTAGTTGCTTATTTAAGGAATATCACACTCGTGGTCATGCTGTCGTACTGATTATCAGCATAGCTGTTATGCGGTCGTAGGTACGAGGGCACAGCGCGAGTACTGAAGATATCATAGCAGTGTCGATATTCAGCACAACCTCAAGTGTAATATTGTTTTTATACAACTGTTCCACAGTTTTTAACAGTAAATAACAGTAGTGAAAGTAGTTTTAAATTCTTACCTGTGCTATGTAGCCAAAAGGTGGGTTTCTCTTTATATTTCCACTTAGAATATCAGCTCTGTTAACTTCCGGGTTATTCGGCACTATGCAGGGTGTTCAATCCCTTGGTCCACACACTAAGTAGTGGCCTTGATCAGGGGTTACAGAGGGATTTGGGATTCAGCCTTGTGTTAGAAACTAGTTTATTTTAGGTGAAAATAAAACAACACACAGGCAATTTGTTATGACATAGAAGCAATTATTGAAGAGACAAAGTGTTGTTTAATATAAACTAATGTTATCAGATGTGTGTTCTTGCTGAAAGTGCTTCTGTGACTGGTTTTGAATGTGGGTTTTGGCAGACAGCTGCTCTCTCCTCAGTACTGCGCACTGTGCAAACCTACTTTCACCCACGCTGCGACCCACAGTAAGTGTAATTAACCACTGTAGAACACCTGGGAGGCCGAGCGATACATATAGTTAAACATAACAGTGCTGTTACCGTCTGTTATCACCACTCATGGACAAGCCTCTCGTCCAATCAGATTACTTGATCAGAACTAACTGTTGGAAAATGGTGCAGAAGCAACATTTTCTGTTAATTGTCTTTGCTGGAATTTGCAAAATAATTTATTATAACTTTAAACTTGGTATTGAATCACAAAACCAACCAAACATTTCTCCTGTCAGTCCTAAAACACTCAGTTTTTTTTCTGTACGAATGTGAATTTCATGCCCTCTGATTGATTGTCAACTTTAGCATACCGCAATGCACAGAAACATAAAGTTATATTAAAAACAAACATTTCAATGTAGGTATATACATTTAGAATTGCATTAACTTCTTCAGCTGTTCCTCAGCAGAGCACGATTCCGGAGTTTTACGGTTTTCTTTTCTGGAAGTGAGGAACCCTTAATTAGCGAAAGAATCCATGAAGAACCTTTTTTGTGCAGTCAGGTGAATTAGCAAAAGCCTCTGAGTATGTTTTTTTTTGGGAAGTAGAGTGTGAGGCTGACACAGCATTAAAACCCAGAAGGAGAATAAAGATGCGGTTTGTTTAGCCACCGCTGCCGGAGAGTGTTTTCATGCTGCTCTCTTGAAATCACACTCGCTCCATGTGCTGCTGTGTGATCTAGTGTTTAGCGTTTCTGGTAAAGTGCTTGCTTGTCTCTTTGACTCACGGTGCACCATGCTGTTTCTGTTGCATGTGTGTGTTAAGAGAAGTATCTGTCTGGGCTTAAAACAAGCAGGGCAAAGTGACAGGTTTTTTTTTGGAGGAGAGGATTTATACCGCAATATAGCCTACTGAGTGCTCAAAGTGCCTGAGTGTGTGACTTTTTTGTGTGTGTCACATGGCTAGATTTTATAAATGTCCTGTTTATCACACACATGTGTTGGGTTTATTAGAAAGACTCTTACCGAATGTGTCTTTGTAGAAACACTGCGTTTTTCACAGCTCTGTTGAAGCTTCAATTTAAACGTTCTGTGTTTAATGCTGACAGAAAGTATGCCAGTAACATTTTTATTGACAAACATCTTAGCATCATCTTAAAGAGGAACAATATCAACAAAAGGTCCCCAGTTTTTTTCCCCACACTTTTTACACAGTTGCTTGGTTTTGTGTTTATAAGGTTTACATTTTGCGGTGACATGAAATGTTGTGGATTTTTATCTTATTAACTAAAGACAAGCTGATGAGGGAACAACTGTTTACAAACACATGGAGCAAATTTCTTAATGGATTAAAAAATACAATGTTTAGATATTTACTATGAATGAATCACTTTTTTTAATGGGGAAAAATTACAAGCTGTAACAAACAGTGTTGCTTTTATAAAGCCATGATTTTCCAGGTTCCTGTACGCTGTCAAAAACCAAACCAGCAAAAACCAAGTAAGAAATCCACTCGGAGCTCCAAGACGACGGCTTGTTCTGAGCTTGTCAACAGATATCTCCCGAGTGTAAGCCGACGTCGCAGTTTGGCCCCGGCATGGCCGCGTTTCAGGCAGCAGGATATAGGTCACGCTTCCTCAAAATAGCTGTGAAGCCGGAGGCAGGAGGACCGGCAGTGACCTGGTGAAACAGTAACTCTGTGTGGCAGTCGCCCACGTCCCTGTGTGTGCTCCGCGGTTCTCCTGAAACACTCGACTAGACGCTGACATTTCAGGACTCCTGCATGTCAGACGTGACCGAGTGTACAGTAAGGTCTAAAAGCCTGAGTCTGCTACCTTTGTGTGAATATCGTGTTCATATAGGAGCTAATCTGACAGGATTTCTGAGAGGATTTCACATTATATGGAAAAAATGCTGCTAATATTCAGTGCTAAACATCTAATTAAAATAAACTAATCTTTCTTTAAAGACCTTTAAAGTATATTAACTGTTGCTAATATTCTACTACCTATATTGCTACCTACCTTAAAAAAACAAGCTAATCTGACAGGATTTTTTTTTTTTTTTTTAAGTTTGTTGCTAGGCTTTTTTTTTTTTTTTTTGATAAAAAAAAAATCTTGCTAGTATGTGTAATAACCTTTTTTGTTTACAATTTAGGTAATGTAACAGGATTTCCAGGAGAGAATTTTTGCTATACTGAAATATGTTGCTAGTGTTCATGCTAACACCAGCTAGCTGGTTTTTAAATGAGCGAATGTAACAAGATTTCTGAGAGGATTTTTATGTTAGATAAATAATAAGTGATAAATGTTGCAAGTGTTTCACCTTTTATATATAAATGAAATAATCTGACAGGATTTCTGAGGGGATTTTACATTGCATCGAAGTGTTGCTAATACTAAGTGCTAATATGAGCTAGCTGGTTTAAAAATTAGCTAATCTGACAGGATTTCTGACAGGATTTTAAAGTTATATTGATCAGTGTTGCTAATTGTCAGTGCAAACTCTAGATACCTGTTTAACACAACCTTCTTCTAAGAAGGTTTTTTGAATTGTATTAATAATTATTGCTAACTGTAAAGTAGCTAGCAGGTGAACAAGCTCAACCTGACCGGATTTGTAAGATTACGTTTAGTTCTTTGAGCCAAAAATGGTTTAGTCAGGATGGTCCTGATATTTTAAGTTAATATATTATGTCTAAAAATGATAAATGCCTATATTTTTCACATTTTTGTAAAGATTGAACTAATTACCACAAATGATAAAATGTTAGATGTTAAGTGTGTATATACGACATGTTTATGCATATTTTATGCTAATTCTGTTGTCATGTAGGCCTGTTATCCATATTCATGCACTTCCATGAATAAATTATATATATTTTTCTTTATTTCCAGCCATCATTTCAAAAGATGTTAAACTTTTAATCGCGGGCAAACGGCCAACAGTTCACTGCAGAAAGTAAGACTATATACTGTATTATCCTGTAAGCGTCCTCAGTTTCAGCGGGAAGCTTTGCCAGGACTACATGGGTAAATTAGGTTTCACTACATGATGACACGAAGGCCATCTGTCACCCAATTATCGAACAGACACTGCCATCCAGTGGAAACCGGGTGAACTCGGTCAAAGCTTCCGAGGTCATCATGCATAATAGATGCCATTCATTTCAGACATTACACACACAGCTCTGATCTAAACGAGTGTGCGTTTTCAGTGGAACAGCATGACCATTGACCTGCAAACTTTCTGATCAACTATTCCTTCACCTGTAAGACACTTAATTTATGAAAAATGTTGGAAAATAGACGTTTTAGTGTACTGTAAATCCTAGGCTGTATCCCAAATACTATTGTATAAAAGATGCATAGAGGTTGGAACTGCCATGCAGGAGGTCTAAAGGAAGACCAAGGAGGAGATTTATGGATGCAGTGAGAGAGGTTAGTTGGGGTGAGAGAAGAGGATGCAGAGGATAGAGATAGATGGAGGCAGGTAATTCGCTGTGGCGACCCCAGAAAGGGGATAGCCGAAAGACAAAGAAGAAGTGGCTATACTGTACTACACAACGAACCACAGGGGAACTGGAGGAAGTTGTTAGCACAAAACAGCTGTTAATGTTGATAGAGTGTGTTAACGAGCAAGCTAGTGAGGTCAAAATTGAATTGGTGCTAATCACGGGTGCTAATGTTGAATGTAGAAGCCATTTAGGTTTATTTACTAGAAACATAATTTAAACCATTGGGCTAATTTGCAGATGCAATGTTATGGCTCAGAATTGTGTCAATATACCATGCAACAATATATGTGATTTGGAAGAATTTTCTTTCTTTCTTTCTTTCTTTTTTTTTTTTAGAAAATAGTGCTACTTTTGAAAATATTCCTGTGATGGAACAATTTCTTTTCAAGAGAACATCCTAGCTATAAAAATCTGCTAGTTAATCACCAAATTGATAGTTTTAGCTAGAAAAAGATACACTTGTCTTTATAAATAATTAAGAACTACCTAGATAAATACTTATCTAAATAATGTATCTGGCTAGTTAATTATAGGTAAAAAAAATAATAAAAAAATTATAATCATGGAAATGTGCTTAAAAAATGAAAAGCTAAAATGACAGCTTAGTTACACTTAGCGTCAATGACTAGAACATTCGTCATGATTTCTTCTCTACTGAGAAACAAAACCCATTTCTCAGTGGTAAAAAAAAAAAAAAGACATTAATTTCAAGAAATTATGGGAATTCACTCCGTCCCTCAGCCGTGATGTCTGCACCGAATGCACTCTCATAAATAATGGCTGTCAGGATTTACCTAGAACAGATGATATGAACTCTGTCATTTGGGAGGTCTCAGTAAATGAACACTGAACACATGAGTTCTAGCATAATAGACAGATATCTGACACCCTCATGAAGGTGGATTGATACGGAATATTCCTGGGTCCAGAGGCGTAGCTACAGGACAGAAAGCCAGGTGATTGCCTGGGGCTTTGAGGATCGAGGTGATGGTAGGATGTCAAAAGGGAAAGAGAAAACAAACAAGTGCTGCAAGAAAGGAGGGAAGCGTGACAGAAGTAAGGAGTGAAGAAAACAACAAATTAATTTAATATGCCTAGCTAGTACGTAACGCTAAGCTGATGTGAAATCTATTAGCCTTTGTGCAAATTGTCACTACTGATTGTAAAATATATCTTATAATACCTAATAATATTTTTTTTTTCAAATGTTATTCACTAGCCAAGACATTTTGGAGATGTAAAAGGTGTTACCTTTGCCTCAAGCTACAAGGCTAATGGACATATGTGAAAATTGTGCTTGATAACTAGTAGATACAAAGTACAATAATGCAAAGATACAAAAGGTATAATTATACAGGAACATAAAACGTGTGTGTTTTGTATTCGTGGTGTGAGTCCCATGTATCTGTTCTTCGAGTGTTCTTCAAACAGTAGATTGTGATACCTTCACACTTTGCCAATGCAGGTTGTTATTAACTCTTTTTTTTATTTATTTATTTTTTTACAATGTTTCTGTCATTAACTGCTCTCGTTCTTCTCAGATGTTCTGTTCCATACCTGGTTGTTCACCAGTGTTTCTTTATTTTTCAGGACATTCCAGATTATTTTCTTGACTTTATCCAATATTTGTCCACTGGCTGTATTTTCCCTTAGATAGCTCTCTGGACTTCATGTTGGTTTATCCTATTAAACAATTAATGCAGTCTTTACAAGCCAAACCTAAGACTTACACAAAGTCAGATACAGGATATTAACTGTTTAAACATTCGATCTTACCCGGAACATCTGGGTAACGAGACATCCTTATGAGTCAGGTGTTCCGATATTTTTGATCACATAAAAAATGGGTTGGTTTAAACAAAAAGGAGACATTTTTTTCTCGAAAGGTGTAAAACATTAACCTGTAAATATCTGTATCTTATATGAGGTTTCCTACTGGTCAGATTACAGAAGGCAGCCTTTCCAGACATGTTCATCGCGTAGTCCATAAAAAATGACTGACATGACAAATTTGGACAGGACTAAAATCCCAGCGATACGGCCAAGGATAAAAATAATCCCATCTGAATAGAGGTATAGTCGCACAAGTTCAGGCATCTTCAAGCTGCTTCTGACTTCTCGTCGACTTCTTCTCATAGAAATGCTAATGCGCTGCGAGAGCTAAGCTCCAGCACACGGTTAAGCTGAGAGCTAGGATTTTTTTTTTTTTTCCTGCTGTCACTTTCAGCTCTCTTTAGAAACCTCGACTCTGCAGTGACATCACATCTCGGCACTCTCTTTCTCTCTCACACACACACATACAGTAACTCATCAGCATGCCACCGGTAAGAATCACTCTCTTTTCCTCTTTCTTTCTCCTCATTCTGTCTTCTCACTTTTCTCTTTCTCGACAAGATCCATTGCTTGGTTCCCCATCATGCCCCCAGTTTGCCTTTGATGCCAATCATTTGGTTTATACGGTCAGTCAAGAGAATATTGACGGGAAAGGCAGCGATAAAGGGCTCGTTCCGAGTCCACCGAGGATGAATGGAGCTGACTTTATTGGCCTTATCAGGGCCCTACAGGCACACCTGATATGTCCTCTTCACTCTCAAGGGCATGGGGGGAGGGGGAGCTGGCGGGGGGGTTCTCAGCCTCTCCACAGCTAATTGTGTCTGACAAGAGCTCACGTTTAAACACTTTGGAGTGTTTTTAAGGACTTTAGGTCAACAAGGCAAATTCTGGACTTTTGTCATCACTCCTGTCCCGCACTGTATGTCTTCACAATTTTTTATTTTTATTATTTATCCTCGTTTGGAGCCATAGGACATGCAGGTTTCCACAGTGAGCTTTTAATACTGAATAAATAGAAAGGAATGTTTTTGATAGTGGCGAATATGACAGCACCTAGAGGGTTAGAACGGGAAACAACCAGCACGCACATGCTGTTCTGGTCACAGTGATCCATTTTACAATTTCAATAAAAGCAGAACAATATTATAATAATAACTCAACCATGAAACTCGATGTGCTTGGATTAATTTATTTAACGGAAAAGGGTTTATTTTAAAATCTCATTTAAATTACAGAGATTGTCTTTTAATTAACCAGTATCAGGGTGAAAAAAAATGAAGAAAAATGACTCGTCTCGGGTAAGTGCGCAACAACAACAAAAAAAAAAGTGATGTTACAATAGTAAAGGATAGTTCATGGACAAATGGACAAATGGAGCACGATGCTCTGTAGAGTCTCCTTAAAATGTCTTTTGATGGTAGCATCGACACAAAACGGGTCATGACTCCTCAAGACCTTTGGGTGTGTGTCTTTGGTGTCTGGCACCAGGACGTTAGCGGCGGATCCATTGGACGCTGTGGGATGTGGGGTGAATTGGACTTGTTTGTCCCACGGGTGCTTGATCGGATTGGGATCTGAGTCTTGGGTGCCAATGATTCTGTCACCAATTTACTGGTATAAATGTATTAATCAGTGTTAACATGTTAATGGTTCGTGGTGTTAATGCTACAGTTGATCGTTGTAGATCAGACAGTACAATAACTATAATATAGATTATACAGTAAACAAGAAATCAAATAACAGACAATAGATACAGTTATTACTCTACACATTGTAGGTTCATGTCAGCTGTCATAGCTTTGCCATCCTCCCCAGTATGAGTGTAAGTATGACTCATATGACTATTAAAAGGCAATCTCTGTCATTTAAATGAGACTTTAAAATAAACCCTTTTCCGTTAAATAAATTAATCCAAGGACATTGAGTTTCATGGTTGAGATATTATTATAATGTTGGTCTGCTTTTACAGTGAAATATTACCATATTATGATAAGATACACTGCCTAATTTTACAACGTAACACACGAGTATAGTTGTATTCCTGTAACGTGTGATGAAATTGCTGTGTGAACAAAAGCAGCACTATTTCTTCCATCTATTAATGTATGCTACTGTAAATATATCCCGAAATGAGCTGCTGAAATATTAGATAATTCATGAATCTTTTTTTTTAACACGCATCTTTTCTTCTACCTTGAGGTCTCGTGCAATATACAGTATAAACTCAAACAGAGAGTAGGAGAAAGAAGAAGAAGTCTAGGAAAAATCTAGGAATCAGGATCATTGACGCACCTTAACGAGGTGAAGGTGTCCTTAAGAAATTTGCGCAGAAACCCTCTTCTACAAAAGGTACTGTATGGCAGGACGGAGTAAGATAGGTGACTGTCAGCGCCGGGCCTGGAGGCTGGAGGAGAAGCTGATGGTGGAATTGTCCTGTCACTGGATGGATTGACTCATTCTTTCCAGCACATGGGGAGCTCTAACAACTACTTGTCTCCTTCTGATTATATCTCCCCCAACACATTACTGAGTTAGAGACTCCGACTTTGACCTTGGCTAAGTGCTCCATCGTGTAGGATCTGCCCCCTCCCCCCCTTTTGCTTGAGTATTAACCCTAGTGTTTCATTTCATCTCATTTCTCCTTCCACCACAGCGCTACTGAATTCTCCGATCCGATAGATCGTTAGGTGTTTCTGTTTTTACTTGTATTGTAACAGCAACGGTAAATGAGGAGTAGAGTGAAGCTGAGCTCACGTCGTCCTGTGCGCGAGCTCGTGTCCTTGGAGGAACGTATGTGTGTAGGTAAGTGGCAGATGGTGTTTCAGTGACAGCACTATTGTCTCTGACATTATGCTGAGAGAGACCGAATACAGCCTTCGGAGGCATCCGTCTGTCCAGGAGATATGCGGCTTGTCGCTCGTTCTTTAGTTTGGCACCGTCCTGCCGTTGGCCCTCATCATGCGCTTGGCATCTCCCACAAGGGCTGAGATCCAGAAGCTGGGCGCAGACGTGGCGTCTCGTCTGTGTCTTTCATATGTAGCTCGGGTCAAAATCGCGCATCGTTCGACAGAGCCTGGCTTTAATGCCGTATTCTGTGTGGACGTTATAATCAGCTCATCATGTGTACTATGCTTTGCGGTCATTATAATATAATTCCAGCGAGAGCTAAACAAACCTTACTACACCTTAATACAGGCTGTTAATCAGTCTGTGCGTTACCATGGCAACATGTAATCTAGCCGTGGCATATTTGGAACCGTTTTCATTGACAGAAATCTAACGACTGTCTTATGCCACACTAGGGCCACCCCTGCCACCCCTTAGCTCCACCCATAAATAAAACAACTTTTTATGTCTTCCTTCCTTCCTTTTTTTTTTTTAAAGAAAGACATGGAAAGTGCGGAGGTAAAATAGAAATAAAACATCGTCTAGACGTGCCTGTCTGGAAATAAAACCCACAGAACATCCAGAGCGCGTCTTCATTCCACGCCTAGCGCATCGCTGATCGTCGGAATGCGACTCGGTGAGATCTGTTACAAAGGAGGAAGTGTATTTGCACAACACCGGAGGCTCCGTGACTAAAAATACGACTAGTCTCCTAGGTGACTAAGCAAAGTTTTCTGTCTCTCCGAGGCACGAGCGGTTGACTTTAATTTCCCGAACGGCTCGCCTTTCTCAATCTCGGTGTCAAAATAAATAGAGCGCTCACACACTTGCTCGGATTCTTTATCCTCACCCGTTCTGGCTGTGGGGCCTTCTCGTTTCTGAAATTCATTTTTTATTTTCCTCAGATAACATATTTATAGTTTTATTGCTCATAATGGTGATGTTTTTTGATTGTTGTCCTTTTTTCCGTGTTCGAGTGCCAGTAACCATGGAAACGTGCAATTAAATGAGGGAGTGAAACAGCAGCCAGGGCTCTGTGTGTGTGTGTGTGTGAGTTCATTGGATGGAATCCGTTCACGCTCCACCTCACTCAGTAATGTGCTTTATGAATTTCAAAGCAAACATTTAGTGCTGCGTTCTTTTGCCCCCTTTTTTTTTTTTTGCTTAATTTTTTTCCCCTTCTCACAATAACCGTGCAGTGCTGTGTGTTTTGGAAGACAATTGTTATTGCATGACTGCTCTGTGTGTGTTTTCTTGTGTGCGTGTGTGTGTGTGTGTGTGTGAGTGAGAGAGAGAGAGAGAGAAAGAGAGAAAGGGAAGACGAGTCAATGAAGGGACGGAGAAAAAAGACCAGACAGACGGCTTGAAGGCTAAATATTTCATAAAGGTTGTTTATGATTATGGAGTTTGTATAAAAGATGATGCATAATTGAACAGAGTTTTATCGCCTCTCGCGGCTTTAATCTGACCAACATTTATAACGGGGCGAGACGTTTAAAAACCCAAGAATTAAACCATGAAAAATTGACCGTATCTCAAGTGCATATTTTAGCATTTAACGTTATTTACTGTATGCACTTGGTGCAGGTTGTGATCTTAGCATGTAGATGATATTGATTATTCTTAGTTTGTGACTTTAAAAAAAAGGGAAGAAAGAAAATGTGCGTTTCCACCAATAAAATTTTACGCCGGGTCATAATATTATCATTTCTAAAGTCGTGAGCTGTTTGTGGGCAGAAAACTCAACAGTAGATCTTCTCTTTTTTGAGGATAATTTTCTCTCTAATTCAGTCATTTCTAATTCCCCCGTCGTATTAGGACACTCCCCGTCTGGGACAGCTGAGTGGAGCACTTAAAACACATGAAGTTTTTCATTGTTTATTTTTTTTTTAACTGCTGCTTACACACCGTAACACACTTGGAGAAAAATGCTATCCGCCCCTTCAGCTTGTATGACCTCACAGATGCCTGAAAACAAACAAACAGACAAAAAAAACAGCAGACTTGATCACATTATTTGTAAATTGTTCAATCCGACACTTTGTTCTACGCTAGGCCTACAACATCACAATTACATCACAATTTTAAAATTAAACTAAAACTCCCGAAAGTGGCATTTTTAAAACAAAATTTTTAAAAATGACCCCAATAAAAATAAACGTGGGAATGGGAACTTGGAAAGGTTGAGTACACTGTGAAACGTATTATAGAAAATGGAGAACGAGGACAAGAAGAAAAAGTATTCGATGGGTTTCTTAAGCACGACGGGTCTAGAAAAGAGAACTTTATTTATTTTATTTTTTTCCAATTTTCTCCCCTAATTTAGTCGTGGCCAATTCCTCCCCGTCACTAGGGGGCTCCCACATTAAGGCTA
>JAQMYL010000008.1:25281215-25294796 GCA_030014365.1 Clarias pachynema
ATTAATGTGGGAGCACGAGTACCTCTCATCCCTCCCCCCTGAGAGAGCTCGGCCAATCAGCTCTCTCTGTGCCTCCGACTGTGAGAGGAAAACAGCATCAAGCGGGGTTCGAACCAGCGATCTCCGGATGATAGGGCGAGCGCTTTACCACTGCGCCACTCGGAGGCTAGAAAAGAGAACTTAAACGGAAACGAGGATGACTAAGATTAAGACCAGATGGTGGCGGTAATGCAGCACAGTGGATGGGAACTGGTGGTAAAAACCACGAAGACAAGATACAACCAACAAATGAATGCTCGTTATATGCCTGTTGAATGTAACCTCCGTATATACTAAACAGATTTTTATTTCACATAATTAGCTCAAAACAGCCTCCAATTACCGTAACTGAATGCACAGCATGTGAAATTATGAAAGGGGGCGGAGCTTCCACAGCATCAGACCTGAGAGTCAGTATGTTCACATGGACAGTTAAATGGAGTGTTAGTTGTTAGCATTTTATTCCCTTGTGACCTGTTACATCACAGACCAAGACAACTGACCAACAGGTTAGCGAGTGGCAGACTGGTAGCATGTCAAGTGGTCAGCTTTACAGCGCTCTGCATTTGGTACGCTTTACTTTTTGTACCAGTGAGATGCGCGCTCATCTCTCATGATTAAGGTGTTATCCTAAAGCAGACGACACCGCCGTATTCTTCCACTTTTACTCCTTTTCTTTGTTTTCCGTATCAAAGCCCCCACGGACTGTGAACTGTGTAGCGTGTGCAGAACGTCCAGGTCTTTTCCTGTGTCCGATCGAGTTATACTGTACGTGCAGGAGAAGCTCGAGTCCCAACCGCATTATCTGTGTGTGATAGTGTGACTTCGAGTCTTCGATTTTCCACAATTTGAAGCAGATTAAAACGTTTACATTTAAAAGTCAGACTACCACAACGTACTGAACTTATTTCGCGCGTGCCGCTATCTCAGTCGCTGATGATCACGTGTTAAAGACATGTGCGAACTAAAATAAAGAGAAAATCTAGGGGGGTTGTCTTTCAATGTGATCACCTGACCTCACCCTTGGATGAACGGATCTACGAAGGAAGAAACCGTCTCGCTTCTCTTTTATTCCCTCTCATTCCTTTTTCTTTCAAACTTTCTAACTCTATCCCTATCCTTTGATCCTCTCCATTTCTTATTCTCCTTCTCCTGGCTCCCTCGTTCTCTCTGCTCATTTACCCTTTTCACCCCTTCTCCCTGACCTTCTCTCTCTCTCTCTCTCTCTCCGACGCTCTGCCTGTTTTTCTATCTCAATCATCTATTATCTACCTCTGACTCTGACTGTTCCTTCTTTCCTTCCTTCATTCTCTTGCGCTCTCTCTCTCTCTCTCTTACACCATCATCTCTCATGTGTCTCTATCTCTCTACTTTGCTTCTCTCCCGCTCTCTCATAGTATCTCAGCCTCTTTCTTTCCTTTTCTTTCTCACTCTGTCTCTCATTAATTCTTTCTTTATCTCTATTTTTTATTCTCTCTCTCTCTCTCTCTCCTTTTCTCTCTCTCACTCTCTCACATTCTCATTCACTCAGTCTCTCTCTTTCTTGTCCCTCACCATACCTTTCTTAACCTTTCTCTCTCTCCACCTCTGCCCGTTTGATCCTCTCTATTTCTCTTCGTCTTCCTCTCTTTCTCTTCGCCCCCTCATTCTCTCTATTCGTTTGCCCTTCTCGCCCCCTCTCTCTGACCTATTCACTCCTTTTTCCATGACTCTGTCAGTCTCGCTATCTTCACCATCTATCTTTTGCTTTCTCTCTCTCACGCAGCCATTGTCTATATTTCTTGCTCGATCTTCTTTCCCCTTTTCCCTTATTCTCTTGCGGGATCTTTTTACTAAGCTAGTCTTTTTTTATTTCCCTCTCTCTCTGTTTTTATTTCTCCTCCACTTTATATGGGTCTCTCTTCAACTCTCTCTCTCTGTCTTAGGCTGATTTGTAAGCCTGTCAGAAGCTTTTGTTGCACTCTCTCTCTCTCTCTCTCTCTCTCTCTCTCTATTTTTCTCTCTCTCTCTCTCTATCTATCTATCTCTCTCTGGGAAATGACTGCTTTACTGTGCTCTAATGATCCAGCAACACCTCCAACACAGCAGCTCGGAGATCAACGAATCCCCTGCCGGGTTTTTTCATTAGAAACACGGACAAGACACATGAAGAGACTTTTCTTTCTTTTTTCTATCTTTCTTTCTTTCCTTCCTTCCTTCCCTCTGAGCCGACTGGGTGAAGAGCGAAGGCTACTCCTGCTGTATTGATTTGGCTATAAATGTGCGAGCGTTAACATGCTGCAGGATTGTGCTGTTGATAGACGGAGCTTTATATAATCTTCAGTCTGTAAAACATCGCTCATCCTGTGGAAGTGAAGGAAAAGCCGATCAGATTTACAGAAGTTGTGCTCAGGTTTAGTCCTCGCCTTGTTGATTAAAAGGCCAAGCGGTGAAGAACTGAGGTCCAGGTGGATGCAGTCAAGACCTCATCAAAGATCAGACCATGTGACAGGGTCGCAGGGTCACGTGACCTGCCTGTAGTCCAGGAGGATGATGGGACGGTGAGTTAACCGCAGTAACTAGTGCTGATTACACGCAGGACCACCAGAAGCTTCTCTCTAGTTACCGGCATCTTGAAGACGTCCTCGAGAAAACACTTAGGTTCCTCATTTCTTTCTTTCTTTCATTCTCACTTCCTTCCTTTTTATACTTTCATTCTTTTATCTTTCTCCCTTTCTTTTTTTTATTTCTTAGCCGTTTCTTTATAAATCTCTCTGAACCTCTTTCTATCTTTCTTTCTTACTGAAGATACAATACCAGTCAAATCAGTGATGACAGACGAGTAATAAATGAAAACAATAAGTTAAAGAGGAATAGCCAAGCCATCAGTGTGTAATGAGATTAGAAGAATCTAACGTCACTTCAGACTCACATTCCTCATCAGATTTGAATTTCTATCGAGTTTGCTTCTTCCCCGTAATCTCTCCGTGCACTCGTTTTTCTCGCTGTGAGGAGGCGTAGCTGAGTAATAACGAAGATGATTATAACCATCAGCTCAGTTCAGCCACAGGGAGGCGCTTTCTGTTTGGGTGGAGGCCAGTGACTACAGGAGAGACGGATAAAGGAGTGGAGGAACAACTCGAACAGGCTTGACATGTCATAACCATCATCATAATCATCCTCATCATCATCACCATCACCCTCACCATCCTCATCATCATCCTCATCACCCCCACCATCATCCTCCTCCTCATCATTGTCATCATCATCATACTCATCATCACCATCACCCTCATCACTACCACCATCATCCTCCTTATCATTGTCGTCATTAATCATCCTCATCACCATCATCCTCACCATCATCCTCCTCATCCTCATCATTGTCGTCATTAATCATCATCATCACCATCATCCTCAACATCCTCATCATCACCCTCATCATCACCCTCACCATCCTCATCATCATCCTCATCACCTCCACCCTCATCCTCTTCCTCCTCCTCATTGTCATCATCCTCATCACCCCCACCATCATTCTCCTCATCCTCATCATTGTCATCATTAATCATCATCATCACCATCATCCTCACCATCCTCATCATCATCCTCCTCATCATTGTCATCATCATCATCCTCATCATCACCATCATCCTCATCACCACCACCATCATCCTCCTTATCATTGTCGTCATTAATCATCCTCATCACCATCATCCTCACCATCCTCATCATCACCCTCACCATCCTCATCATCATCCTCATCACCTCCACCATCATTCTCCTCATCCTCATCATTGTCGTCATTAATCATCATCGCTATCATCCTCACCATCCTCATCATCATCCTCATCACCGCCACCATCCTCCTTCTCCTCATAATCATTGTCATCATCAAACATCATCATCTCCATCGTCATCACCATCATCATCCGTCCTCATCACCACACTCATTTTCATCACCATCATCATAATCACCATCATCCTCATCAGATCCTCATTCTCATCATCTTCATTCTCATTATCACCAGCATCATCATCATCATCATCCTCATCCTGATAATCACCATCCTCATGCTCATTTTCTTCATCACCATGATCATCAGCATCATCATCCTCAACATCATCATCATCACCATCATCATATTCATCACCACCATCGCTATTGTCATTATCATCCACTACTTCATCGTCATCATCTTTAACATCCTCATCCCACCATCATTTTCATCATCACTACCACCATCATCATCATCCTATTTTTTATCATCACCATCCTCATTGTCTTTATCACCATCATCCTCATCATTGTTGTCATCGTTATCATCCCTTCTTTTCTTCCTTTTCTTCTTTTCTTTCAATATTTTTTGTTTCTTTTCCCTTCTTCCTCTCTTTGGTTTGCTCATTCTTTTATCCTTCCCTGCCTCTTTCTTCCTTTCTTTCTTATTTTTTCTCTTTGCACGAATGTCTGGCTTTCTTAACAACTTTACAACTTCCTGTTCCTGTTCTTATTTATATTATAGCAGTTATAAAAACTCGTCTCCTCACCAGCCTCTGTCTCTTTTCTCGCTCTCTTGTGAAGTAAAAATAAACCCTCAAACTGGAGACTCCTTCCATAAACTTTAAATAAAAGTCCCAGACCGCTGAACAGTCTGTTGTACAGGAGAGTTCACTTAGACCGAGCCGTAACTATAGAAACGCTCAATGTTTAAAGCCTCCACATTTGAACAGAACTGCTGTTATAGATAACCGAAAACACCTTCTGACCAATCAGGATGGAGAATTCCGTGACTCATGGGTGTACAGTAGAACCGCATGATCATTTCCAGGCCTGGTTTCACCGTCTCTGAAACACATCTTCATGGTAAGTGTACCAGAGCTCGGGATGTAACTGTCAGCCATCATGTTGCATCATTTGCACCAGAAAGCGATTAAGGAAGTGTGAAGCGGGTGAAGATCCGCCTGGAAGACAACATCACCATGTCTTCTGCTTGTAAAAAATGAGAAAGGAATAATCCCATTAGTGGGCACAGAGATGACACTGTGCAGACAAATGACACATCGCCAATTTTCATTCGGGTAAAACGCGAAAGCCTGCACACACGAAACACACCGTAAGACCGAGCCATTACTGATATTGTGCTGCAGCTTCATAAATAACCGTAAAGATTCCAGGGACAGGGGTCTAATCCACTCTCGCTCTCTTCCCCTTCCTCTCCGCTCACCGTTCCAAGTTATGTGGTAACGTTATAGAACCCTGTCCTGTTGTATAATGTGGTCTTGAACCAAGACACACACTCATGCCTTGAGGAAATGAAATTGTGTTCTGGCGTACTCTCTTGAAAATAAATACATATATATTGTCATATTTATATAATGGATCTAAAAGTCCAAAATTCTTTTGTTCATCTGAAAGAGGTAAACTCTTTACCTCAGAGTCACACAACCAGTGAGGTTCAAATACACGCTGCGAAGGACTCCAGTCTGTCACAGGGCACCCACACACCCACACACACATTCTCATTCATGTACCGGGGCAATATGGAGACACCGATCTACCTGCTGATACAGTATGTTTGAGAGCAAACCGAAGAACCCAGAGGGAACCCAAACAGATATAAGAAGAATCATATCATCATATGGGCTCAGAATTGAAAACGGGGGGTGTCAGGTGAAAATGCTTCCCACTGCACCAATGCCATTACAAATACTACTACTATTATTACTACTACTAATAATAACAACACATTCATTCTTTATAGTGCTTATCCTGTACAGAGTTGAAGGGCCTGGAGACTATCCCCTTCGGACACGAGGCGGGGTAAATCATGTACACGGTGCCAAACTCCACACACACACACACACACACACACACACACACACACACACACACACAAACACACAGACCCAGGTGCGAATCAGACCCTCGACCAAGGAGATGCGAGGCTAAAGTACTAACTATGCATGAATAATAATAATAATAATAATAAAAATAATAATTTATTTATTTTACTTCAATTATTAAGTATTTAAATATCTGGAGAATGATGCCCTAGAAGATTTTTTTGTTCCTTTTTTGCAAATCTTAAAATTAACAAATGAACAAAATAAAATAAGGATTAGTTAATGAGGTTCCAATAATGTTCTTTAGAACAATGACATAGAAGAACCCTTTTTTTATGGTTCTCGAATAAATGTTCTATTCATGGCTTTTAAACTGAGCAAACTAGTAAACAAAAAAAAAAAGCAAACAAAATGCAAACAAACAATGAAACAGTTTATAAATGTTCCAAAAAATGGTATTTAAAGCAAAGTCTTAAAAAATAATTGTTTGTTTGTTTCTTTGTTGTTTCCTAAAGAATTTAAAGAATGAAGAATTCTAAACAAACAAACAAAAAAGAATGCAAAATATCTAAAGGGTTAAATAAATGAATACCATTCAGACACACACACACACACACACACACACACACACACACACACAAAGTAACAATGTTTAAACATACTACAAGATATTTTTTATAACAATTTATTGAATTTAATTTATTTTATTGATTTTGAAGAGAAATCAAACAAACTAACAATGTATATATATATATTTTTAAGTAAAAGCAGTAAAAGAACCATTGTATTTCTGTTTTCTAAAAATAAATAGTTTTAGATGAAGGATCCTAAATGAAAAACAAACAAAATGATAAAAGAGTTTAACATGTGAATAATATTCAGATGAAAAGAAACTCTAACAAACAATGTTCAAAGAGAAGCTTCTTGAATGTGATGCCATACAAACACCACTGTTTTTGTTTCCTTAAGGTTTTTCAATGATGGATCCTAAACAACATCAAACAAAAGTATAATATTCTAGCAAAATAAAAATAACAAATAAAAAAATAAACCAAGCCAAGTCACCAACAAATGTGTACTTAAGGTATATGTCTTTTTTTTATTGTTTTTTATTAATTCTACGACTGTGAGATAAAGAATGCATACTGTCACATGACTTCTTGTTAAATCGCTTTAATGAATGATTAGTGATTATTTATTCCGTTAATATTTATGACGCTTTATTTTATCCCTGCAATCCATTTTAAAATCAGACCTTACACACTTACGTACCTCCCCCTCATACATATCCGATAACATGTTTGACATCAATCAAGTGCGAACTCTTAGTTACTCCTAATGAGGCCCTGGAATAAACGAGTGATGCACAACATCAGAGAGGACAAAAATGAAGTGGTAATAAACACAGGCGGGCGTTAAGGAATTGGAACGTCAGGACAGGACGGAATTATATTAAAGCACGGTGTCTCGTGGCACTCCAGGAGCAGCGAGGATGTAGTTACACAGAGGTCACTGATGACAAGTCTTTTCCTGCCTGGGCCGCTGCTAACCCAATTTATGTAGACTGTCACCAGGATTGTACAGCAAAGGCGAGCTTTAGCGCTGATCTGTTGAGGAGGGGGGAAAAAAAATCAACAACGATATGTCATTGACACGTGGTTGTCAGGTGTCATGGCTGCCAAGGATAAAAACCTTTCAGGTTCTCTGCTTAGATGGTGGAGTGAGGGTTGAA
The DNA here is from genome assembly GCA_030014365.1 of Clarias pachynema. Classification (NCBI taxonomy): domain Eukaryota; kingdom Metazoa; phylum Chordata; class Actinopteri; order Siluriformes; family Clariidae; genus Clarias; species Clarias pachynema. Next base: position 25,288,810 of record JAQMYL010000008.1, read on the forward strand.
ATCAGGGTGATTTGACAGATGAGTACGAGGACCTAGATGTAATTGATGTGATGATTCATGTAAAGTCGGTTGTTTCATTTACAATTTAATGTCCGTTGTCCTAGCTGTACCTGCTGCTCACCAGAGTCATCTACAATTTCTGCTACTTCCTTCCAATATTGTCATCTGACGACATCAGGGATGATGGGTAATGTACAACGGTTACACGTTTTTTTCTTCCATTTCGTGAACAGAAACTAAAGTTGTAAGCAGAGGAACTGAAGAAATGTCGCTAGGCCATCATAACTAGGTTGCATTTATTCATCGTCTATACCATTTTATCTCGTATACAGGGTCACAGGGGTCTGGAGTCTATTACCTGTAGACTATAGGACATGAGGGGGGCGGGGGGTACATCCTGGATAGGGTGCCAATCCGTCATAGGGCACACACACATCAGGCAATTTGGGAATGCCAGTTAACCTAGTCTGTCTTTGGACAGTGAAGGAAACCAGAGTACCCAGAGGAAACCCACCAAACACGTGGAGAACTTGCAAACTCCATGCCCAGACCTGAGGCAGGAATTGAACCCTGATCCTGGAGGTGCGAGGCCACAGTGCTAACCACTAAGCCACCAACAGACTTGCATTTATTTGAGAAAATCTCTCAAAATCTGCCTAGCTAAAATGGTCATGTTACAGAGAAAGGTGAAGCATCTTTCAAACTTCGAAAAACCATCGAAATCTAATGCTATAACGTCAACACGCGTACGAGAGGACGCTGATTACTGAACGCTCAATCAATTGTTCAATTAATTATCACTGTTTAATGAGTTACAAGAGCTAGAGAGATTTTTAGCACCTATAGTAAACAAGGAACTATAAAACCTACGGGACATTAATCAAGGAGAAACGTGAAACAGGTGAGGTGCAATTCGGCAGGCATGTGACAGGGTTACGTGATGTCATCTGATGACGTCATGGCTGATGGGTAATGTACTGTAAATACAGGGTGACCAAAACCAGAATTGAGGTGAAAACTGGAGTTTTATAGCTCTCTGTTAAAAAATGGCGAGCATGCGAAATGAAGCTCAACAAAAGAGTTGATCACATGAGCACTTGTAGCTCGGCACACTTTGAATTAGTATTAATTAGAGGGTACCCACAGCTCCGCCCAAGTGCAGATCCTGATGCCCGCGGGTTCTACCATTACAATTCACAGAAACTATATTATTACCTCACAGTATGACATAAAAGTTAATGATGACGTAGTCTACATTTTAGGTAAAAGTCCCATAGATTAATATGACATGTGTGAGAAAATATATATGAATAGAAAAATGATCCGATTGTCCTTGAGGCGACAAGGAAAAACTCCCTGAGATGGCAATAGGAAGTAATATTAAGATGAACCAAATTCAACAGGGAACCCCATCCTCATTTGGGTGACAAGAGATAGCAGGGATTGATCTGCAGTCATACTGTGTGTTAGAAGGCTGGAAGTTCAATATAACAGGAGAGGTGTTTAAATTAATATATAGTCCAGTTAGTTATTGGAGGATAAAACTGTAGGAAATTCCTGTGCTGAACTACTAAGCAACAGCAGTCACGAGTCCTAAGACAATTGCTGTCTGCACCAGCCGAGACCAGGACCGTATTAATGATACAGTGGAACTGGATCTGTTCAACACATCCATGCGAGAAGCCAGAAGTGGTGCACCATGATAAGTCAGACAGGTTCAGAGTGCAGAAGGGGTCTTGATCACTTGGAGCTCAGGAGCACGATGAGTAGCTTGATGTAATGTACCATTATATAAGTTGACACTGCCTACTGTTACATGGTGAGGGATGCTTGCTACACAGGCCACAAAAACAGAATTTCTGTATAGTGCATGGGGTATTGGTGGCTCAGTGCGGAAGGCCCAGGTTTGATTCCCAGCCACTGGATGCAGTGCCGGTCTCAAGCCTGGATATAATGTTAGGGTTGCGTTAGGAAGGGCATCCGGTGGAAAACCTGTGCCAAGTCCAACACAAAAAAACAAAAGTATTTGGCCAAAACTGCAGTGACATTGTATCCAAATACATATAATTGCAGCTATAACAGCTTCCACTCTCCTTGGAAGGCTGTCCACAAGATTTTGGAGTGTTTCTGTGGGACTTCTGGCCATTCATTCTGTAGAGCATTTATGAGGTCAGGCACTGATGTTGGATGTGAAGGCCTGGCTCACAATCTCTGTTCCAGTTCAACCTAAAGGTGCTCGATGTGGTTGAGGTCAGGGCTCTGTGTTCGGGCCAGTCAAGATCTTCCACACCGAACTCATCAAACCATGTCTTGATAGTGCTTGCTTTGTGCATAGGGGAACAGTCATGTTAAAATAGAAAAGGGCCTTCCCCAAACTGTTGTAACGAAGTTAATAAAAAGATCTCATTGTCCAAGATGTCTTGGTATGCTGAAGCATTAAGATTGCCCTTCAATGGGGATAAGGGGCCTGACTGAAACACTCACTCAGTCATCGTCTATACTGTACCACTTAATCCTGTATTCAGGGTCGCCGGGGGGGGGGAGGGGGGGGGCATGGAGCATATCCCAAAAAACTTAAGGCACGAGGCGGGGTACACCCTGGACAGGGTGCCAATCCATCGCAGGGCACACACATACAGTACACACACTCATTCACGCAGTACGGGCAATTTGGGAATGCCAATTAGCATAATCTGCATGTCTTTGGACTGTAGGAGAAAACCAAGCACGGAGTGAACATGCAAACTCCATGCACGCTGAGGCGGGAATTGAACCTGGAGGTACAAGGCAGCAGTGCTAACCCGCCTGATTGGGTTACAGGTTTGGTCAAATACTTTTGTCCATATAGTGTACATTGCATCATGACCCATTGTAAAAATTGTCCTGTTGAATGGATTGTGTGTGTGTATGTGTGGGGGGGATTTCTCTCCAGTTGTCCCCATGCTTGGTGGGATTCCTCCTGGTACTTCAGTTTCCTCCCAAAGACATGGACATTAGCGTTCCCAAATTGATTGCGTCGGGCCTTTTTTTTTTTTTTTAAATAAAGAAAAAGTTGCACGTGGTTAAGTGTGAAAAAAACGTCCCTACCTAAAAGTCAGAATGTGTTGATGTTGAAGGGGCGTGGCGTGATGCGTAATGGCGCGTGCACTCTAGAGTGACACACGCGCTCATTTGCATCGGCGGCACGTGGCTACACACCGGCGACCGCCCGCTCGCGCCCCCCCCCCCCCCTCTCTCTCTCTCTGTCGCGCGCTCTCTCTCTCTCTCTATTTCTATCCTTCACTCTCCATCGCCGCGCGCGCAAATCCGCGTTCACCTCCGATCACCGCCTCCTCTGAGGAGAGGGGGAAAAAAGCAAACAAACAAACAACAACAAAAAAAATACCTACAGGAATCCACTTTCGCGCTCTTTTTTAATTTTATTATTACTATTATCTTTTAATTTACCCCTCTATTACCTCCCTTCCTACCCTTTCCCGTCCGTTACCCCCCACCCCTCCTCCTCCTCCTCCTCTTCGACCGCCATGAAAGCCTGGCAGCTGCTCTCAGTGGCGGGAGATGCCCTTCAGGTAAGACACGCGCGCGGAGAGAGAAACCGAGCGCGCTCGCGCGTAAGAGAGGAAGAGCAGGACGAGGAAGAGGAGCGCGAGCAGGGATGTGCACGCGAGCACGGCGGGGACACAGTCCTGTGAGACGCCGTTAACATTTTTTTTTAAAAGAAAGAAAGAAAAAAAAAGGAAGGAAGAAAGAAAGAAAGAAAGAAAAATTAAGCTCCGCGCGCTTCCGTTCTTTTCCCCACCGGAGGTCAGTGCTCGGTGTTCTGCGGCTCGCGGCGGCGCGCGACTTGGTGGTTCTGTGCACACTTGGCTCGCATGGCATGGGTCCCGAAGGCGCGCGCATGCTTGATTTATTGTTGTGTGTTTTTACATGAGGATAAATAATAATAATAATAATAATAATAATAATAATGCAAAAGATGCTGAAAAAAAGACATAAAGTTGCAAATCATTGTTGTATTATTTTAAACTTCTCCTTAAAGCACTAATTCATTGCATTGTGCTAAAGTTGCAAATATATAGTATGGATATATTTTTTTCTATGTTTTTAACTTCTCCTTAATACAGTAATTCATTGCATTGTGCAGCGGTGATATTTCTGGACGATGCATTTGGCACTAATGTTAGTTTATTTATTTATTTGATTTGACTTTGCATACACTAAAGTTGTGCATTTGAGAGTTGGTGTGCATCTGCACTCTAGCATCACGAGGATGATGATGATGAATGCAGCAGACAACACAAAGCGTTTAAACTTCTTTTTATGCATCGTGTCCAGGGTTCGGGTTGTCTTTGGAACGCACGCACGTGCATGCTTGATTTAATGCTACACACACACACACACACACACACACAAATGGTATAAGACGATGCACGAGATGATGTACAGGATCAGGATACATTTGTATTTTATCCTAACGCTTGTGACATTTGTACAATCACATTGTATATCATTGACAGTTTGTTTTCTTTATTTCTTGCACACTAAAGTTGTCTAAGAAAAGCATTTATTATTTTATTTTGAATGTGGAAACCTGGCATTGTGGATGCTCCAGCAGAGATGATTAAGATTAGTAGCAGCTGAGGAGGAAACCCTCACACACACTCACACACAGAGGAAGTCAAGAGGTTCAAAAGTGAAGCAATGTCCAAATGAGAGACTATTTTTTTTTTTTTTTTTTAAGGTTGTTGATCTGTTTGCCCTGAAGAGCAGCGCGACTGCTGGGTGACGATGATCGTTTTGGGACAACGATCTCCGTTTCACACCACACATACAGTACACACACACACACACACACACACACACACACACACACACACATACAAACACACACATATACACCTGAGAACTCTCAGCTTTTCCCTGTAATGCTGATTTTACAATAAAAAAGCAACAGATAACAGCAGGTAATGTTCTTACAGTGAGTCCTGACCGGGGATTGCATGTTGTTCCATCCATTTGTTGTTTTCTTTCTTTTTTCGAACGTGTCCTTATTTGTAATCTACCAAGTTACTGGATGACCAATGGAGTTCGTGTGAAGTCCAGGAGTGTTTTCAGCACGCTCCGATGGTGTTGCGTGGTGCGTTGATAAACCGCAGACGACGTCTCGGAGAAACGGTCAGACAAGAAGGATCAATACCTGTAATTGTCACTCTGTGCTTTTATATGGACGCTGATATTCCGATAATAACAGGAATAATAGCTCAAGTGGAATAAACATGTGTCATGTAATAACCACCTTATTCTGAAGAGTCTGATCTGATCAGAATGAGAGGGGGTGTAAACCTTGGATAATCTATTCCGAAGGTAAATATTAGCCATGTACACACTTGATCTGATCGTTTCTCTCTTGTTAGATTAAATATATTCTTTCCGCACGTTTGCCCCATGTGGGGGTAACATCAGGTGATGGGACGAGTTTCTAAGGGTGAAATTTTGCTTCCGTTCCTGATCAGTAAACTCAGCGAGAGCAACTTTCATCCGCTAGGTTTCTGGCTGAGTAAGGAGCTCTGATTGGCTCACATTTCACACAGAGTAAAGCATTTATCCTATCATCGATGAGAACAAATTCTTGTAACCAATCATAGCGCGGGAGGTGGAATTTATCTGGAAAAGAACAGAAGCCTAATCAAAGCAGGATGTAAAAAAAATCTTCTTCTTTGCTTCTGTTATTTTTCTGACAACAAGCAGAATCACTTTACACAGAAGAGATATACTCAGATTAAACACTTTGAGCTTGTAAACTCACATCACATCAGCGTCCATGTAAACAGTTAATTTGGAATCTCTAATCGGAATGATTTCATTCGGATCAAAGAAATATCGACCGTATAAATGTACAGTGGAACCTCAGATTACGAGTAACGCGGTTTACGAGTGTTCCGCAAGACAAGCAAAGATTTTTAATAAATTTTGACTTGAAAAACGAG
>JAQMYL010000008.1:25314611-25342886 GCA_030014365.1 Clarias pachynema
AATAATTTGAGTTTCCATTATTTCCTATGGGAAAATTAAATTTGGTTTACGAGTGTTTTGGAATACGAGCCCACTTCGGGAACGAATTATGCTCGTAATCCGAGGTTCCACTGTATTATGATATTAATGATAACTTTATCGTTACTGTATAGCTTTACCATAACTTACAATAAATAACAATAACTGAATAGTATGTAACGCTATTATGGTAATCATACCATGTCTTATATAGCCATAGCATAAATGTCTTATGATTTATCTTAGCAATATCTGACCAATCAGAATTGAGAAATCAGCAGCATTGTTTTCAGAGTGATGGTACGTTCCAGTTTTCTTGTGAGATCACATCTTCAGACTAAATACCTGTGATTTGTGTGACTGGTGATTTGTGTCTCCTCACTATAGCGTCCTTGGCCGAGGGGGGAAAAAAAAGGCATTACGCAAATAAAGCTATTATCAATCATGCGGCTAGTCGTTCATTACGCTTGTGCGCTTGAAATCCACATTTTGCAGCTTAATGATCCAACTTTTTGGCTGGGAAAGTGTCAAAAGCGCCAAAGCACAGACAATTAAGTCGATTTATTTTGACCTTCCTGGGCTTTCGCCATAGATTTTTCACTGATGAAAAGAAGGCCGATGCTGTGAGAGGAGTCCAGTTACAGTTCCTTCTTTTAAACGTTGTCTTAAGCACAGCTCAAAGCAGAGCGTTTGTTCGACATTCTGGAAAAAGGGATTTGATATATCCAGCCATCAATGGCTTGGACGGTTATCCTCTTTTTTTTTTTTTTTTTTTTCATATCATTCCAGTATTTTATTTACTTACTATCCAAGGACATTGGATTTATTTTTTCCCCCACCAGTTTGCTTTGCACAGCTTGAAACATTATTACAGACATTTTTGGTTTATGCGAACGGCCAGCTTCAATACAGTAACTTGGAATGTAAGCTTCAACTCAGACCACACGAACACTCCATAATCACATTCTAACAGCATTCGTGGACGCTGGATGCTCATAGATTTAATTAATTTCATGGTTCTGTATGCAAGGAAAAAAACACGCCGTCATGCTACTAAATATTATCTTTTTAATAAACTTCATACTGTTTATGCGTTTGTATTGTAAGTATAACGTTTGCATAAGTACAGTAACTGTCCACTATGAACGAGCTGTTTCTACAGAAAGGATAAACCAAGATGAGCTTTAGGTTCTTCTGAAAACGTATTGGTGGAACAGTGGCTTAGTGATGAGCACACTAAGCCTCACACCTTCAGGGTCCGGGTTCGATTCCCACCTCGGGGTCTGTGTGCATGGAGTTTGCATGTTCTCCCCAAACTTTCCTCTGGGTTCTCTGGTTTCCTCCCACAGTCTAAAGAAAGACATATTAGCAGGTTAGGCTAATTGGTGTGGATGGATTGTCACCCTGTCCAGGATGTACTCTGCCTTGTGCCCCAAGTCTATATATAGACAATCTATAGACGAAGAGAGAATGATATAACTAGATGTGCCTGCTACTTTGTTTGCGTGGAATTTAATCGCATGCTCATGAGCGTGTATTAAAAGATACACAGCGCCATCTGTTGAATTTTGGAATGAACTACAATTTTTACGTGTTACATGAAATGCGCCGAACGAAGGATCTCACACTCGTAAGCGAATAATAATAAAAATGTACAGCGTCATCTGTTGAATTTTAAGATGAACTCATGATTTTTTTCAAGGTTGATTTTTTTTTATGATATAAGGGCGTTTTTCATTTAAATTTCAAAGTAGCATATCTTCTATCTCCATGCGCCGATTGCGATAAAACAAAGCCTATATGTTACCTCCAGCTCGGCCAAATGCACCTGTGTGAAACCCCATTAAAATTCATTCAGTAGTTTTTACGTGATGTGTGTACAAACAAACAGACGAAAATTCCACAAACCATCCTGATGTGTTCTATTACTCGTCTTACGTCCTATCTTCAATGTACAGACACGCCCACTTTACAGTTTTAATATACGGACAGATTTTAACCTTATGTATTGACCCTTTAGCTAAGTGTACTTTTTGGTGTATTCAGGACCTGTAAGGGTCATAATGTTATTTATACAGCTTAACTTAAATGATATACACATATAGCTGTAGGTCAAATGTAACCTGCAGGTCCGATCCATATATAATCCAGCCCCTCTGTCATGCCTCTTTTTTTTTTTTTTTTTTTTTTTTCAATTAAAGTAGAGTCTCCGATCATGCCGGCTGTTGACATTTGGGAGAAAGCGGCGTCTCGCTGGCAGCCGTAGCACTAGCATCTCATCAGTTGACTAATTGGAGGGGCCTCGAGCGTCGCGTTCTTCGCTCTCGCCTGCTGTTATGCTCATTTGGTGTGACAAATAGCGTGCCGGTGGAGGATGGAGGACCCCGGCGCTGTCCTGACCTCTGACATCTCATTTGTTTCTGATAAATGGGCATTTTCTCAAGGTGCACGGTTCACTTGAGAGGCAATCGCTAGGTATGAGGTGCCTTCTTATCTGACATCGGAAGAAAAACAAAAAAGCAAAAAAAAAAGGCCAATCTTCTAAACATCTGATCAGATGATGTGTGGTGTTGGAGGATGGGTTTGTGTGTGTGTGTGTGTGTGAGAGACAGCTACAGAGATAATGATGAGATGATGTATAAAAATGCATTAGTAGCATGAGAAACATGAATTGTGTTTATGAATTATTGTTCTTTATTTCTGATTGATTCTACATTTTGAAAACTAGATTATTTAGGTGTTTCATCTTTTAATAATGATGGTAATTTCACTGTATCTCAGGATATTAATTATATCTTAAGATAATTTAATTGCAGACAGTCTAATTTTCCTGCCCTATGACCTCACAGTCCATTCGGCGCTCATTAATATTCATAAGCAGCCACGTTGTTTAATATTCCTAAGTTGGCTTATGCAAATAGCGAATAAAATATGCAAAATATCGGGACGGGAAGCAAAATATTTAACCTTGAAGGACGTAACGTACTAAGAGTAGCTTCCCGCCGAATTGTCCGATTTGCTACAAAACCTCACGCTCGAGATCGTTTCTAACTCGGCTATGGAGAATTTTTCCACTATGGATTCCTGCTTTCATTAATTTCACTAAGTTCTCACGGTAGCTAAGTTAAAGCTAGGGGTTGATGCATAGCATAATGCGTGCGTTTAAATTAGCGTTTTCATTGGGTCCAATCATATAGTCAGCATGTAAATCATATGCAAACGAATCATGAGAACGCGACGTTCTTAGCTGTGAACGCGGTAATCCGTTATAGTTTATATACAATACCAAATGCAGCTCGTTAAGCACTGCGCGGTCGCTTAGCGTACAGTACAAAATCGTCGCATTAAACACTACAAAATGATTTAGTAAAGTTACTGTCAGTCATTTCGGGGCAGCTTAAGGCTGAGTTGATTGCTGTCCCTCATTTACATAATTATCACTTTTAATTATTGGGGCTTATAGAATTCCCATTATACAGTGATAGAGCATGTGTGAGCTGTCAGGATGGAATCACGCTAAATCCACCGGGGTTTAACATTAAATACACATTTCTACCCTCTACATGCTGTCGATTTCTTTTTTTTTATTATTCTATTTGCGTATCAGAGGTCGTCCTGTGCTGTTGCAAGCAGGCCCGGGTGTGTATCTGTGCAGATAAGAGAGCTTTGAGAAGACTTTCCTGAGCCAGAGAGAGTGAGAGAGAGAGAGTGAGAGAGGGATTGAGGGAGGAGGGAGGTAAAAATGAACATTTGCTTGTCGGGAGATAAACACGCTTAATTAGAATACGCATTTGTTTGTTAATTCTTTCCATAATTGAGATATTTTAATCTCCGACTACGGGAGCTATTTAGAACAGTCAGCCGTGGCCTCTCGCATTGATCTGGAACCTAAGTCTGGAAATTGTGGTTTGTCAGACGAGGTTTGGCGTGACACCAACACGACACGGGGAAAAAGCATCCGTTTCGGATAAGCCCGGTCTGCGCTGACAATGAAGCCACGGCAGCTCGTGCCAATCACTCGGAAACGTGACTTTCCTCCAAAAAATCCGGAAGAGCTGCTATTTTTAATGACAATAGAGAATTTTATTTCAGACTGTGATGTTTTTTTAATGTCCCAAATGTGCAGTGTGAAAGGGAAGAATGGAGACACGGTTCGAGGTGTACGCCGGGGTCCCACAACAGCAATTGTTGTGACTTTTTACGTTCCGCAATTGTGACTTAATATCCTTTAATTATGACAACAACAACAACAACAACAAAAAGTGTACAGAGCTTATTTTGACACAGCCGTCTCGCTAGTTCCGGGTTATTATCATGCATGTTTTTTTATTTTGTTCCTCACAATTGCGAGTTAATATCCCACAGCTGAGACTGTTTTGTAACTGCAGATTTTAAAAACTGTGACTTTTTAACCCACAACTGCAACATTTCTTTTGTGAGATAATAATGTATCTTTTATATAATAATGTATCTTTTTTATAATGATGTATCTTTTATACTTTGTAATTATTACTTTCTAGCTTGCAGTAATCATTTCACGTCACTTAGTTACATCTTTGTCACTTACTTTTTCTTTTTTGCAACTGTGTCTTTTTTTCTTAAAGTCATATGATTGATATTAGACAACTGCGATTTTTCAGTTCCCGCCTGGGGGTCTGTGTGTGTGTGCATGGAGTTTGCATCTTCTCCCGCCGCGCTTGGTGGGTTTCCGGGTTCTCCGATTTCCTCCCACAGTCCAAAGACCTGCAGATTATTAATCTGATTGCCATTCCCAAACTGCCCATAGTGTGTGAATGTGTGTGTAAATGTTGAGTGGAAGTCATACCACAGTCGTAAAATGGGAACAATAGTCACTATTGGCCTCCACGGTCCCTAATTATACTACAGAGGTTCCTAGATAAATGGATGAATTACGAATTGTGAATTTTATTTGAGAAGTTATTCTTAAACACTCGTTTTTTTATTTTATTTTATTTTATTCCTCATTTGTAAACTTGTAGCTCAAGTCAACGAGTTAGCATCACCTACAATCGCGACTTTTTAGTACTAACCTTATGTTGAGTTATGTTCGAGTAATTGCAACATACAAAGTGTTCAAGGACTCGTTATGAAATGTCTGCAGAATGAAGCCGTAAAAGTGATCGACATTTTCACAAGACTTCGAGCACAGTACGGTGATGAGACTCTTAGTCGCAGTAAAGCATTTGAACGATGCAAACGTTTTAAAGAAGGCCGTCCTATGAATGTCCATCCCGGCCGAGATGGTTCGGAATGCGTTGCGGTCGTTTCCGGGAACATGGAGCGAGTGGAACTGCCAAATGGCGTAATGTATATGTAATCCTGATCCTTTAAAATCAATGGATAATTTGTTACCAACTTGCAGAAGAAAGAGACACATCTGTCTGTGTGAACCCAACATTCCCCAACACCACTTGTACCCTACAGGAACTCATCTGGTTGTTATTGCCCCATCCCCCATACAGTCCTGACCTCTCTCCAAGCCATTTCCTCAAGGAGTTCCTGGGAGGCCGGCGTTTCAGACATGAAGCAGGCAGTCCAATCATGGCTCTGCGAAACCTTTCTACCTTGATGGTGTCCAAGCGCTAGTGAAACACTGGGATAAGTGCATTAGTGTAGCAGGAGATTATATAGAGAGAAATAAAGAGAGTTCTATTATTCTGCACAATTAAAAGTCCCGGTTTGCCTTGAACACACCGTGCATAACTCAATCACAACTTATTATTATTATTATTGATTGTTTGATCGATTAAATGATTTAATCTCATAGTTTTTCTCATGCAAATATTTTTGGGGGATATTTTCCACGCACTGTCCTCCCCTTTCCAGGCCACTCTGCAGCTCACAGCTCACAACTATTGCTACTATTCTTCTTCAAGTTCAGCCTCCGATTCAATTTAGCATTATGTTACTTGAAGGACATCATCCGCGCGAGTTTTTCCTTCCTCTGCTTTTCAGGAGTAAATGCTTTTCAAGGATGATTCATAAGATAGACACACAAAAGCTAAGGTGATCCAGTGAAGAGTCTTAAAAAAAAAACATTAAAGGCTCAAAATGACTTTTTTCTGTCTTTCAGCACTCAAAAGAAAAAAAATAGCGTGAACGGTTCAAAGCCGCACAAGAGAGAGAGAAAGTGGAAGGTTAAAACGAAGCAGCTGGATGGATTTCATTTGCGTTCTTTGATTCAGGGACTTTTTTCTGTGTCGTTTATATTAATGCGCTCGTTCTAATGTTATCTTTTTTTTTAAATAAAATTATAATTAGCATGTACGTAGTGAAGTGAGGGACTGGTCAGTCGTAGCTCTCTCCGTAGCTGTCAGCAGTGAGATGTGCGGTGTAATTACTGGTGCTGTACAGGTTTCATTTATGTAAGGAGTCTCCAGTGTCAGTGCTCTGAGATAAAGCTGTAACTGATAACAAGAATACACACCTTTCATTACACACGTTTGTTCCCCCTCAGTTTTAACGCGTAAGGTTGCGCTGCTCTTGATACTTTGAGGATTCATGCTAGCTGTTTCCTGTTCATTCATTCGCTATTAAAACCCAGCCGTCATGTTTCTCGCAACTCGTGCTTGAAATGGGATTTCTGAACCCCAAATCCGTTCATTTAACCCCTGCGAAATGACGGACGCGTTGCACGGACGACGGTCGGGGAGATAAATGTGTCCTTGGGAAACCGAGAGCAATTAAAAGCATATTAGGCGTTCAAGGCCAGAAATAATTAAGGCTCTCAGACCATTGTGTTTTAGAAAATAGCTCCGGGTGGCAATCACGAGAGGTGCACACAGTCAAAAGTCACAGCACGTTTTAAACGTCCGGGCCGTGCCCCTGCGATGGTAAAAACGGAAAAATAGGCCACCTTCAAAGCCGCCCTTTAATTTCACGCTTATCGTTTTTTTTCCTTTTTTTTCTGAGTTATAGCTATGTTTTTTTTTCTCTTCTCCTAGTAGGTTTAATGCAAGTGTCTCATGTTACTGGGTTTTTAAAATGCGATTGGATCCGCATATTAAATCGCACGGAGGAAATTATATCACACGCCAGAAGAAATGGAAAAGGAAAATAAAGCGAGAGGAAGCGCAGTTGAATATCGTCCTTGTTGGTGTTACTACAGTGCGTGAATACTCAAACAGCAAGTTGTTCAGGTTCGCCCCTAAGGACACAAAAGAAAAGAAATTAGGAGAGAGAGAAAAAAAAAAACACATGTTCAGTTCAGCTTCCTGTAGCTCTGCTTTGCTATTTTTGAAGGAGGAGGCAGGCAGAGGTCATTTCTTACTAAAAGAGAATATGTGGGGGGGGGGTGGGGGGCTATTTTTCAGTAAGATTGTGCTCCAGCATGTCAGTATCAGTGATGTTATTTAAGAAAAAATTTATAATAAAAAAAAAGATTTCATAAAAACATGTACAAAAATGACAAACAGTCATAAAAAAGATAAAAAGAAATAAAATAGCATTTATTACACCCGGAGTAACAATACTCAGAATATGCTTACATAGGTGTTTTTTATATAAAATTTTTATTTATTTATTTATTTTATTTTATTTTAGGATTTAATTAGGATTAAATTTAACTCCCCCTCTAATAAGGCACTGAGTATTAAATAATTAAGTAGATTTCCTAAAATAATAATCATAGGAAATAAAAATTCAATGTTATATTTATAATGTTGGTAATCCACTGCATTATAGATTATAGATTATAAACTGCCTGGCCAAAGAAAAAAAAAAGTCCTACACTAAGATTTCATTCAATCCCATTTACACACACTCTTTGGTATCTAGTTCATTGTGAGTCCTTGTGCTCCCAGAGTCACTCTTGGAATCCTCTTGATCCTGGAATACGGCCGTGCCATCAGGGAAGAAGAAACCCTCCATAAATGTGATAAACTTCAGTCATTCAGTACGTTCAGGTCATCAGCTGACTTTGTTTTATTGCCCCATAACGTTGCTGAGTCTAGACCTTAGTGACTGAAGCAACCCCAGATCATAACACTGTCTCCAGAGGCTTGTACAGTGGACACTATGCATGATGGGGGCATCACTTCATGCGCTTCCCTTCTTACCCTGACACGCCCATCACTCTGGAATAGGCTCAATCTGGACTCATCAGGTCACATGACCTTTTAACATCGCTCCGAAGTCCGATATTTATGCTCTCTAGCAAACTGAAGCCTTTTTTCTGATGAGTCTCAATAACAAGTGGTTTTCTAATGGACACACAGCTGTTTAGTCCCAATCCTGTGAGATCTCATCGCATCTTACTTTCACTATGTGATTTTTTCTTTATCATGCAACTTCACCAAGCGTTTAATTGATCTCCATTCATGACTGTTTTCTGACCACAAAGTTGACGGTTCAGCTCGATCTCTCCAGCTTTTGATAACATGACAGAGGGTTCGTAACCCAGTTCCAGTCATTTCGATTCTCCTTAGTTGTTTTCTTTGCTTGATCTAGCCCAATAATTTGACCTTTCTAAAATGGCGACTTTCTTTGGCCAGGCAGTATATTATAAAACATGTAATGTTTATTTCCTTCACCTTATTGATTAGCAAAACGTTTATCCATTCAAACTAAGTAGTTTTTTTATTTATTTATTTTTTTTAATTACATCATCCTATAAGAACAAAGCAGCCTGACATGTCACTTTTTACAATCAATATGATTTTATAAAAAATAAATATAAAAAAAAAAGTTTATGGTTCAGCAGGGAAACTGAGCCAAGCACATCGAGTTTCATGTCGACTCTGTCTCGAACATCGACGAGTCTCAGCGGGCGTGGAGTGTGCTCCGAGTCGCTTCTCTCCACTTCTGCAGGATTTGTCCTAGACGAGGCGAGTGCTCAGCGAGCTCCACTGAAACATTACACTTCCCCCCTCTTGGGACGGTGGATAGATTAGGGCTTTATCTCCTTTCTAATCGCGCCCTGCCTTGCGCTTACTTGTGTGTCATTGCCGCCGCGTTTCAGAGCGAAATGACATTGATACTTGTAAGCAGCAATAGAGAAAATGAGCTGCATAGAATCATTTTTTTTTTTCTGCATGGGAACACAGATTTTACCTAATAGTGGCTCTCGCTTGCTTGAATGAAGAAAAGGTGATTTAACAAACAGGCAATCATGTACATGCTGAGTGGCAAATTATTATAGCTTACTACTGTGAGGAGCTTTTACTGGAAACACTGTGTAAGAGTCTTACTGGCTTTCGCAGTCTATTAAAAAACACAAGTGTCGTGTGTGGGCTTTAACACCCGTATCACTAACCATCAGCTCAATATTTATCATTCTTTCTCATGGATATGTGTGTGTTTGATATGTTATACCAACATAATCCACAGTTTAGTATCAACCCTGACAATGTTGAACTGATCTAATTTATTTTTTGTATGTCATGTACCTTACATCCATGAAAACCACTGAGGTTAGATTTCTGTTGATTTAACATGAATGAAGTGACAAGAAATTACGTACGGTCGATAGGTCTATCGTTTCGGCCAGCTCTCACACTCTGGACATGCAGTGGAAGAAAAATCAACATGTAGAACAATTGAGACCAAGACAAAACTGAGACTTTTCCAGTGAATCCATAAAATTCCAACACCATTCCAAACTGAGACCAAGAGACGTTTGACACAGTAAAGCCCAAGGCAAGACCCATATCACCCAACACCAAGGCAAACTAATAACAATACCATCTGAGATCAAGAGAAGACCAACCTCCACACCTATACAACCGATACAAGCCCAACACATTTAGGAGGCAAGATCCAAAAACCAAGACAAAAACTAATTGAGATCAAAATGAGACCTATGGAAAGAAGACTGCAAAACAAAATCCTATACTGGACAAGGCAAGACAAATCCATTAAAAATCATCGAGACCTATACCAGTTGAGGAAAATCCCAAACCTGTACCATCTAAGACCAAGACAAGGCCATGACCTGTACCGACAAAGACAAGTCCAGAACCCATTCTAACTGAGATCAAGACAAGGCCATGACGACCAAGACCGGCAGAACCCATAACAAACCAAGACCAAGAACAGGTACGAACTGAGACCAAGACAAAGCCAAGACGTGTACCAACCAAGACCAAGACAAGGCCTGTACCACCTAAGGTGAGGTCCAAACCTGTACCGACTGAGACCAAGAAAGGCCAAGATCAGTACCAACAAAGACGAGCTCAGAACCCATACCTCCCATGACTAGGACAAGGCCTGTACCACCTAAGGTGAGGTCCAAACCTGTACCGACTGAGGCCAAGACAAGCCCAGGATCAGTACCAACAAAGATGAGCCCAGAACCCATACTAACTGAGACCAAGACAGGACATAAAGCCATTTCAACTGAAGAGATATGATTGAAATTTTTCAGTCAATACCATGGCAAAACCAATTCGCATAATCTGCTAAAATCAAGGACAAACATAAACTTTTAGCAGCAAAAACAACAAGACAGGCAATAGTCCAAACTGTATTATCGTCAAGGACACCAACATTGTTGCACTAAGCAGACAGCAGTAAGAAAAAAGAAAAAATGCAATTGGATTGCACGATGCGAAAATTTGCACTCGTTCTTGTTCAGTTATTAGACTAGATTTTCGCTCTGCCGGGTGAGGAGAAGCTCTGATTACGGCCAGGCTTCATCGCGCAATGATAAATGAGGAAATAATGAAGTTTTGAAAGTTTGACAAATGTTATCAGTTAAGTGGCGATTAGACTAAACACAACTGTTAGTCGTTTATCAGGATTGTGTTTCTGTTAGTGGTGTGACGATGGATTGGTACAGTGGGGTTCTCTGATAAGGAAACCTGAAATGCTTTTCATTATGTTAATGTTACGCTTTTCCCGTGATAACATCGTAAAAATATGATTTTCAATTAAACATCTTATAAACCTGGCAGGGTTCAATCAGTGTTTTTGAATAAAAAGGCCACTTCTTTTCTTTTTTTTCAAATATGTGCTGATACTCTAATTAACACATTCATAACTATAAACTTTTAATAAAACGCTTATGAAGAATGACATACTTTTTGGTGGATTCTAGACTTGCATTAAAACATTATCCTTATGACATGTATATAAATACCTAATGCAGTGCTATGATTGTGTGTCCAAGCTACTGTATATTGTCTTTCTTACTCCTTTTACCCTGGGGGACAAAGAACATGCGGTTCCCACAGTGTCCTAAAAATATAGATGAACGCAGCAGGAATGGAGTCAAAATGGGAAAATGTGCATTTATCAAGGTCATCTTACTTCCTAGTCATTCCCAGTCATCATGTCGTCACTAATTTCCTATCACGCTCTCTTACAACGTCCAGTGAGATCGAACCGAGTCATGACTATACCTGATCAGACCGCACTCTTACTAGGCGCTTATCACACAGTTACTACTTTGTCTTTGCGGAAGAAGGAGGAACTCTATTGACCTAGCAACAGCGTAGTGACATCCCAATGAATAGGTGTTAGTTACACTGTCAACTGGTCAATGCCGTCATTACTACGTCCTTACTATTAAGTTATTCCTGCGTCTCGTAGGATCACATCCTCACCAGGCTTATTTGTTTTTTGTTTTTTTTTACGTATAAAAAATAGCGATGCATCTCAAAATCAAGGGAGTAGTGATGGGAAGTTTGAATCATTTTAGTGACTCGTTCTTTGAATCTCGTTCATCAATATAAAAAATCTTTTCTTTGAGTCATTTAGTTCATTTCGTTCTTTTGATCAGAAGTAAATTGAAATGTTGCAATTTCAATCAACAGACCACCAATACATCTACATACACAAATTTTGGCTATAGTTCCAGTAATGAAAATATTACAATGCAGCTAAGGACATATTATAATAAACAGAATGAGTAGCTCACCTCTCATATCTTCCAGTCTGAGTTGTTCGTTTTTTTTAATCTATTGCACCGCATAGCATCTATGGGAGTCACGTGACAAATGAACGAACGACTCAGGACTTGAAGACTCGTTGAGGAGAACCGTTCAATTCTGTTTCCTGTGTACTGCACTGCATAGCATTTATGGGAGTCACGTGAAAAAAGAACGAACGACTCGGAGTAGAAGAGTCATTGAGTAAGAATCACTCATTTCTGTTTCCTGTACATAACCTACAGAGGTTTTGTGATGATTTGTGCCGCATGCGCGCCCAGTACAAAATGAACGATTCACTCTCCGTAACTACTCGTTCTTCTGAGTCACGTTAAAGATTCGTTTAAAAAGAACAAATCGTTCATGAGCGACCCATTACTACAAGGGAGACAATGCCACATACTCATAGGTTTTTACTGCGTTTCACATTTTTTTTTGGACGTAGTGAGAACATGGCTCAGTGTGATGGGGCCAAGGTGTTTTTATTTTTATTATTATTGTTAGCATTATTGCTAAGCTTTCTAGGAATACTTCGAGACAGAATCATGAACGCTTTTCTCCCCATGAGCCAAGTGTGATTTATTAATCCTGTTACGATTATATAACTGTATAAGACTTTATACACAAATTTAATTTGCATTCTGCTCTACAGTTGTCATAAAGTGCATTTTCCATGTACTATATGTATGAATATATCCCTTACATCTATTCGTACAGTAAGCGCAGCTCATTAACCCAGACCAGTAGAAGAAGCGTTTTGGACAAAAGGACCTAAATTTACTTTGGATACCAAAAATATCTCCTCTCAAGCTCCATTTCATCGCCTTGCTCTCCATCCCGGTAATCATCGAAGATTTTTTTTCTTTCTAAGCTCACCAAGATGGTGAGGAATTAAGCCTCTCGGATAACATGCTGATGAGCCCGAGTCCTGCAAGACCAATTTGAATATCTTTTTTGCGTGTTTCCAGCTTTCACGAAGCCGCACGATTGATTCGTTAATGAGGTATTATCTTCAAGTTGCTATTTTTACGGGTCAGGATGTGAGAGTAGTTAGCATTCATACAGCCGGGGGATGTTCTCCTGGGCTCGGCCCAGAGCAGGAGCGGTTTGGCGCGTTGCCGGGTAAATAAATGCAAATCTGTTCCCTTTTGCACGTAACCTGCCGTAAAAACCAGAGCAAGGATTCCTGACTCATTTGTGTTGGCGTATTGTTTTAATGTTAAAGACTTAAAGGACGGTAAAGGGCGCAGGTGCAGGGTTTCGCTTCGGGGCAGAAACATTCAAGGTCAGGGATGGAGAGGGGATTTGGCGAAACACTCAGAACAGGAACAGATCCTAATATCTATAACCATAAGCCAAATAGTATATTTTATCACTCCTGATCTATATTATGTTTTATGGATTTGCAACATCGAGCAGCGTTTGTGATTTTTACGTGATACATTCACACACTCACTCACTCATCTGGAGCGAGGCGGGGTACACCCCGAACTGGGTGCCAATCCGACGCAGGGCACACACACAAAACACACTATGGGTAATTTGGGAATGCCAGTTAGCCTAATCTGCATGTCTTTGGACTGTGTGAGGAAACCAGAGTATCCGGAGGAAACCCACCAAGCACGGGGAGAACATGCAAACTCGACACACAGACCCAGAGGCGGGAATCGGACCCTCGACCCTTGAGGTGAAAGGCGACAGTGCTAACCAATAAGCCACCGTGGCGCCGCCCCCTCACATTCAAGTTATTGCAATTAATATTACAGTTTCCAATTTGTTATTGTACTGCTGTATGCTTTCTATACACCAACAGAATTACTCACTCACTCACCCACTCACTCATCGTCTATACCGCTTTATCCTGTCTTTATCCTGTCCCAGGAGACTTTGGACACAAAACATCTGGACGGGGTGGCAAGCCATAGCAGGGCAACCAACAGGATTTTAACTATTAGAATTATACTCTGTAGTATCCATTAAGATGTCATTGTTGGTGGTTGTTCAGTTGCTCCTAACATCCTCACACAGGTTTTACGCCGGATGCCCTTCCTGAGGCAACCTTTCCATTTTATCTTGGCTTTGGCACGGTACTCCATCCAGTGGCTGGGAATCAAACCCAGACGCCTACCGTTGAGCCACCGATGCCCAGTAACCATTAGGAAGTATTTTTTATTTATTAAATCCCCCCCGCCTCCGACCCCCCCTAGCATTTGAAGCCCCGCCCCTTGATTCTCTTAAGCTATTTGTTTAGCCCCACCCCTTAAAACCGTAAGCTTCTGAGATTTCAAGTTAAAAATAATCTTCTCAGCTATTTGGTAAAATTGAGCACTTGTAGGTTTAGAGATGGAGCTGTTCCTGTAGAAATGATAACATATAAGAACAGGCTGCTCTGGAAAACTAACCAGCACCAACTTACCAATCAGAATCCAACACAAGATGGTGTGGAGTCATCCAGAGGAGAAGTGACACCTTAAAGGAGAGAGTGAGAGAGACATCGAGGGTAAGGATGGCAGTGTGTGTGTGTGTGTGTGTGTGTGTGTGGCCAGGTCTGGGTGGAAGTGTTTACGCATCTTCTTTCCTCTGATGGGTTTGGACGCCATCTTTGCTCCCTGACATCTCGTTAATTCCAACCAGTGCGATTTTTAATCAGGCTGCAAATTGCAAAGTAGGTCAGCGGAGAAAAACAAACAACAACAACAAAGCATATGGCTGCGGCGTGCCGAGCACCGAGCGCCCGGTGGAGTTTGGCTCCTCGAAGACTTTTAATCAGTCTCCGGTATCTATTGTCACTTTTTTGGATGTTGTAAATCCAAATTAAAAATAAGGAAAGAGACTGCCGTCATGGAATTGACCGTCATTTAGTTGAACTGAGCCCGAGAAAGCGTGTGAGAGAGGAACTGCGACTGTTTCAGAGCTCTCGCTCTTGTCTGTGGCCTTTCACGACTTGTTAGCGGCGCTTGAGTGTGTGCCAGCGAGGAGAGGCGGGGGATTAGCAGGCAGCGGGGAGCGCCGTAGCCCCTGCTGTCTTGGAGAAAGCGCTGGAGTTGCCTGAGGGTTCGAGTTCAGCCCAGACGGTGTTGAACTTCAGAGATCTTCAGTGATTCTGACCATCTGCTGAGGACGCGGCTGTGAGCAAAGACTCGAGACTTACACCAAAGCCTGCTATTGGAGAAAGCTGACTGAAGACACTTTTATTAACTGTTTTATATCGGTGGTTTCGTTATTGCAATTCATATGAAGAGTTGCTTATTTCAATTTCCTTCTGTGTCAATCACACTAGACCTGGTGGTTTCATTAATCCCTTATTTAATTGCATTTGAATTTTAATTACTCAAATATTCGAATGTGGCTTAAAGTGAGTCATACCACAGCTCTGAATTCTAATCTGTCAGATTAATGCATTTCCTGTATCATCAGCTCTGACAGTAGCACAGGTTTATATTTACGCAATACATTTCAACACGTGTCGGCACGGCCTCGCATCCCCTTGTTGTGTTTCTTCTGTGTACTCCAGTTTCCTCCCACAGTCCACAGACATGCAATTAGGCTAATTAAAAGGTATGACTGTGCCCTGCGATGGATTGACACCCTGTCCAGGACAAACCCCGGTTCGTCCCAGTCCCATGCCTGGGGAAATTGGATGGGTTGCGACAGGACCGGCATCCGATGTTAAACCTGTGCCTGATGCTGCAGATCAAATGATCCGATGTGATAATGCTTAGAATAAAGGGACAAACCCGAAGAAATGTGAGTGAAAACAGGACCTTCCACAACAATAGCATCAGCGAAGGTGGCTTCAGATACAGGAAACACTTGTTTGCTTTAAATGTCTTGATCATTCATTCTAATGGCGTTTATAGTTAACATTTTATTTCTTAAGGGTTATGTATTCGTCTACATGAAAATGACTGCATTATGTTTGAATGTTTTCGTATTGAAAATCAAGATACAAAAGAAAGTGGCGAAGCCTTTTGATGTAGTGTGATTTACCTTTAAATGTCCACTCACTTCTGATTTCCAAAAAATTAAACCGCTCTCTCTCTCTCTCTCTCTCTTTTCATTACTTTCATTATTCATTACAGTCCTACTGTTTATTTATTAATAGCGGGCGTCAGATAGAAGCCAAGAATTGAGCCGTTTTGCAGTGGAACACCACATCTGTGTTTGAAAATGTCAACAGGATTTAAAGCTCACTGACTCACTCGTCGTCTATACCGCTTTATCCTGTATTCAGAGTCGCGGGGGGGGGGCCTGGAGCCTATCCCAGGAGACTTAGGGCTCGAGGCGGGGTACACCCTGAACAAGGTGGCAATCCATTGCAGGGCACACACACATACACACACACAAATACTCACACACTACGGGCAATTCTTGAACGGCAATAAGGGAAGGACTGTGGTAGGAAACCGGAGAAACCCAGCAAGCACGAGGAGAACATGCAAACTCCATGCACACAGAATCGAACCCGGACCCTGGAGGTGCACGGCGACGGTGCTAACCACTAAGCCACCGTGCCGCCGGATTTAACGCTTTATATACAAGTTAGCAGTTGAAATGGAAACAGTCATATAAAGGATATTTAAAAATACACTGAAAAAAAGATTAAATTAAATTAATAGCAGAATTTTCAATCAGGGAAAATATGTATATACTGTACAATTACAAAATAAAATTGGGTACATTGACTGACTTTTTACTAATTTACTCATATTGGAGTAAAATAGAACATAATAATTTGTAAAAGTTACAGATGCCCAAAATATATATATTTTTATGTTTTTGTTTTTTATACATAAATGCTTTTTAGTTTGCTGATCTTCTTATTTCTTATTTTTTTAACTTTCAAGGTTGTTTTCATGTCAAATGTTTTTGAGCAACATTGGTGATTAATAAATTAATTTATTGTAAAAATTATTTGAAATGAATTGCGAATGTGCTGAGAACTGCGCGTCACGCTCACAATCCTGGTCATAACTTTGCGTGCAACCGTCAGGCCCAATTAACAACCAAGCAGCGTGAAATAAAAACTCAAACTTGTGTCTCCGTGTGTTTTAGCTTTAGCCTCCCTTTTACATGTTTTTTTTTTTTCCCCAGACTCGATCTTTGCTTTAATTGCACGCTCAAAAGGACAAACTGTCACAGAGTAATTTCAGCGTATCCATTTGTTCCAGGTCAGCCAGGTTTTTATTTATTTTTTCTTTCAACCTCTTCTGTCGGAAGGTTGGTGGATAAAGGCGTCGCTCTTGTCTTTAGATTAGCGGTAAAAATAACTCGTATACATCGCGATGCACATCACAGACCCGCAGCGAGCGTGAGTCGTGTCCTGATGCAGCCTCGAAGACTCCGATGCATAAATTATCTCTCTGGAAGCCGGGGCGTTTAAGCGTCTGTGTTTACTCTGACGGTTTGAGCTTCTGACGCAGGCGCCGGAGGGAACAGATGACTCGAAAATGATAAAATGATATCTTTTCTATATTCTCCTTCTTCCTTTTTTTTTATTATTGAAGTTTAAAAAGCGTTTGTGTTTGTAGGGTGCGAGAGGAGGAAGCTGATGGCATTAGCGTAGGGTTTATGGGGTGTGAAGAATGATGGCATGAAGACAGAAGTCTCATTAGCCTTATAGGGGTAGATGATAGATGGTACGGAAATTTCCGGCGTTATTGTGCTGTCGGTGCTGAATGTGATGAATGAAGGAAATGACGCTTTTATACTTCTTTTTCCGTCAACTAGACGCTCGCTTTACATTTGTCATCTAGATGTTCATCTGGATCTTACAAAATCTCTCTATATCCAAGAAATCATCATGTTTTCAAATCATTGTATAGATGACAAAATGATTCATGCTACAGGTCTTAGAATTCTTTCTTGATTAGCCATTTTCTGGTGACCTGCTTTCCAAAGCCATTTACGGTTTTATTTGTATTAGAACCTCTGCTTTTTATTTGCGAAAATGTTTAAAATGTAATATACCCTAATGTAACCTATTCAACCACTTGTATAAGAATTTACCCCAATGAGGGCTTCATCAGTTGTCCATGTTCATAAAGGGCTTACTATGAGAAGTGAAACCCATTTGTGGAAGCTCTGCCCCACTAAGGAACCCTTGAAGAACCTTTAACTGGCATGTGTGTATTTAGTGGCTAGGTATGCATTACAACTTAAACCTTAATAAAAATTGTTGACTAGATGGTTCTATTTATAAACTCATAAGGGTCCTTCAATAAATGTACTTTGTTTAAAAAATAAAAAAATGCAAGAAGGTGTCTATCATTTCCTATCATTGCAATTTCCACTTTAAAATTTGTTTTTCGTTTTTTGGAAGCTAGATACCCAATGAACCCTTAAAGAACCAGCATGGACACTAGAAACCACTAAGGAATCCTCGAAGAACTCTTGAAGGAAAGTGTATGTACTGTGTTAACCTGGTGAAGTTGGTAGTTAGTTTCTTCTTTTCAAGAGCGTGTCTTTGGTACAGTCATGGAAACAAAGGTTCTTTGTTCTACTGTTTCAATGTGGAGGGGTCATGTGGGACCACCACCAGCAAACAGGGACCTCCAGGTGGCGGGAGAGTGATGGAGCACTATGGGAAAGTTGCTGGAGATAAGGGTGTCTAAGCATCCCTGCGTTTCTTACTACCACTGTGACCCTGAATTGGACTTACCAGTATAGAGGATGGATGGATGGATGTACTTTAAATGCCTTCTGATCAAGAATGCTTTTGTTTGCTTTTGAACCCCAGAGAGAAACCTGAAGAACCTGCAAGGGCTAAAATGTTCTAGGAGTGTACCTTGAAAGAATTTTGAATGAAACATATCATCTACATATGGGAAAATCACAATCATAATCAGGAAAGAATCTCAGTAAAGTGACTGGCTATAGAGGAACTTCATATTTTTTAGAAATTATTGTTGAAACTCAGATTCTATCCCAGGAACTCTGGATTTTAGGCTGGATTGGAAATACACCCAGGATTGAACTTCAGTCTGTTTCATAACACTGGCGTATCAAATGTCGTCTATTTCTTACTGCATATTCTGAAAGTATGAGCATTATCCAAAGGAAAATCTACAAAATATCAATCTTTATAAAGCAACAAACCCCAGTCGCTTGACCTGCGAACCCGTGTACAGGACGAGTGAGAACATGAAAGAACCCGCTGTCACCTCCTCTACATCTGCTCCTCCATCTTACGCACGAAACCATTTGCCTTTCCGTCGTCTTGACCGTAACCTTGACATTTCTGAAAAACAGAAATGCTGCACTTCTCTCCTCGCGAGCCTCCCGTCTGCGATGTTAATGAGGGCGCCGCACTCCGCCTGTGAAATTTTAATGTGTCATTTTGGTGATAAAGGTGGTTAAACAATCGGTGCTTATTTCATTTCGAGGCAAAGCCGATGAACAAACATGGGGCTCATTACACCGCGTGAATTGAGTGTGTGAGGAGAAGCGGGGACGTGTAGAGCGAGCGAGAGAAAAGAAGACAGAAAGAAAGAGAGAGAGAGAGACGCAGTTTCTTTGTTATCACTGCCATCTCCTGGTCCACAGTGATCGCTTTTCCCTCCTTTGTCCGTCCGTGCTGAGGCAGTCAGAATGCCGGAGACAGCGCTGCAATATCTTCCTCGAGAGTCATGAATGCTAATAAAGCAGCTTGAGAGAGAGAGAGAGAGAGTGTGTGTGTGTGTGTGTTTTTCAAGTGCCTTCTCTGAATGCCTGCTTGACGTTTCTCCACCAAACTGGAGTACAAACATTTGTTTTCGAACCTTTTTAGGATTTCCGAGCACATCAGCCTGGCAGGCTAATTAGGCATTCCCGTATTAAACACACCCGAGCTCAAAAGCGCTTGAGAAAGACATGCATGTTTCACCACAGAGCTTTTTGCGCCTGCTTTTTTCAAGAGCCCTACAGATCGCGGATCAGCTCACCGGCGCAGCATTTATTTTTTTTTATACGTACAATAATCCGACTGTTTGTGTTTGAAAGCTGACGACGCTCCGTCTTCAGTAGTGGCATCTGCAGCACGTCTTCGGATACGCTCTGCTCCGTCCGTTTTTTGGGAAGATGACTAATTTTAATAAGAAAAGAAAGCTAAACAGTCTGCTTTGTGTGAATCAGCTAGCGAGTTAGACGTTAACCGATGAACTTCCCCAGTCGACGTGTTTGATTGCAACGTTGGCACCGAGGCCAGAGGCACCATCAAAGCTGCCCTTTCCTCCATTTGCATAGCGCTTAAGGTGAGCCGTGCAGCCGAGATGGAGCTTTAAAAAGCCACGAAATTACTCGAAGTGGAAAAGGGATGTCAAGATGTTAATGGCGTGCCGCGGAACACCGGCGGAATTGATATTCCGGAGCACTCCGAGAGGTTAAGTGCATTTAACAGGCTCGAGCTCTTCCTGCCCGAGCTATTTGCAATAACAGGACTCATAAACATGTGTTCATTAATCGAGGCAGGGTCACCCAGAGGATGAGCTCAGAAATCCTGCAGTGGGGAATAAAGTTTTCATTCAACCAACGAGTAAACAGCTTGTACTGATTTAAAGCGAGCTAATGGATAACACTTTACTAATAGGTAGAGTTCATTAGGCTACATAATGCCTACATAGGCTCTTTTTTTCCCCTCTCCATTTCATATTTTTTTAAATAAAATTATTCAATAAGAAGTGCCTTTCTTATAGCACATATTTGCATTTTCTACCTGTGTATTATTTAAAGGTATGTCAGTACTTTACATTGCAGCAGTGTTTATAAAGCTACACAACACCTACATAAACCCTTTCAATCCATTCAACCATTTTCATCATTTTTAACTTATTTGTTATGCCTCTGTTACATCTCTTCTTTCCCTGTCTCATCTACCTGTCTCTTTCCAAGAATAAACACTAACACTATACACAGCAGTGGACTTCATAAGCCTACATAATGCCTACATAGGCCCTTTTTCCCCCTCCATTTCATATTTTTTTTAAATGAAATTATTCAATAAACAGTGTGCCTTTCTTATAGCACATCTTTGCATTTTCTACCTGTCTATTATTTAAAATTACATGTGAACACTTTACATTATGGCAGTGTTTATAAAGCTACACAGCACCTACATAAACACTTTGCTTTACAACTTTATCATTTTTAACTTGTTTGTTAAGCCTTTGTTACATCTCTTCTTTACCTATCTCGTCTACCTGTCTCTTTCCAAGAATCAACACTAACACTTTACACATAGAGTTCATAAGGCTACATAGGCCTACATAAGCACTTTTTTTGCACATAGGTGCTTTAAAGTAATGTGCCTTTTTGTTTGTTACATCTAATCTTTGTGTCTTTATGTGTATTTATAAATAATTGTGATACTTTACTTACCAGTAGTGGCTATAAGGCTACATAACACCTACATAATCTCTGTCATTACTAAACTGATATAATACAATAACGTAAGTGTTTTCTCCAAAGGGCTTGTTCCATCACTTGCTGTGTTTATAAAGCTTTCTGTCAAGTTAATTCAATACCTGAATCTAGGCTTGACTTAAGGCTGTCATGAGGCTTGACATAAGGTTGACTCAAATTATACTGTCGCATCATGATCTTTGTAGCTCAGTGCATTTCTACTACATCAAGAGTCACATCACTATTATAAGATTGTACATCAGTGTAATGTAGTGTACATTTTTATGTGTAGAAAGTCCATGTCATCTTCTTGTTTCTAACGGAATGCTTATGAATGCTTATTATAACACTGTCACACCATAATGTCAAAACTTATGCATCACGTTTAGTTCGAGATTTGGTAGTATGTTACACTGTCCATTTCACCTTACTCGTTACATGTCACAAGTACACAGGACTAAATAGTCAGCCAGGAAAGTGTCATAACACCCTTATGACAGCATAATAACATGCTTGACATTATTGGGTGTTACATCGATTTGGCATCAACATGGATAAAGTCAGCTTTGTCGATATATATATGTGCAGTATGTACACATGTATATGAATATGAACTGCATTTTATTATTCCTGCTCATAAGGTGTTTATAAATACTAATTACAATCTCATGAAACCATGATAACAAAAGTTGTGATTCAGGTGTTATGTCAATTAGACATCACATTTGACCAGAGAAATCTGACCACAAGCACGTTGAGCAACACAGAAGTGTCATAACACGTTCTTATAGCAATGACACTCTATGTCGCTTGACTTAGATGCTATGTCAACTTGTTTACAACCGCTAGCTATTTTTGGAACAAATCTTTATGTTTAAGTACAATAGGTTTATATATTTCTGACCAAGGGCTAATAAAGGTGTTATGCAGCCTTATAAACACTGAGACCAATTAAAGTGTTAAAATCTAAATTTAACTGCAATAAAAAAAAAGCAATCTGGCTTTTGCCTGTGTAATGAAGGTGCATCATTGAACAAATGCCTTTCTTTCTGTGCCTGTCTCCTTTAATCTCTGCTTGGGATTAAAAAGCCAGGATGCCTGGAAGTGCTTGATAGACCGTATGCTTCCCAAAGCCTGACGGCGACGTGTGTTTGGCAGCAAAACGTGCCAGGCTGGGCCAAAAATGCCACTGTAGCCTGGCTCCTGGAGCCTGGAGGCTGGCTGGAAAGCAGCAAGCGTTTTTTTTCTTGTTTTTTTTTTTTTTTTTTTCCCGGTGTGTATGAAGGGAAGAATGGGAATAACTGAGATGTTGCGTCTCATTTCAAAACCCCTCGCAAAAGCAGACAGACCCTGATTTGTTTATCCGCGGCGTGGAATGAACCCGCTCTGAGGAGCGCCGCGGGCTGTTTTATAACCGCTTTGTGTGTTTGAAAATACTCCGAGGCAATAAAGCGACGGACGTGCTCGGATCCTGACAAGATTTCCTAGCAAGGTTCTGAGAATGCATACGGATACGGATACGGTGTGTGTGTGTATGTAGAAAGGTGGTGCTGATGGAACAGAATTCTTACACCGCGTAGCCAAGATGGAGTACAGGTGACTGAGAGAGAGACAGAGAGAGAGAGAGAGAGTCTCAGAACTCCAAGCTCTCAGAGATCAGAAGTGACGTTCAGATACGCCAATATTGACTGCAGCCCGAGAGCGCTGTTTAACATTTTAATCCGCCGAGGTTTAATTTGCCTTAAAAGTGACACCAGGTGTGATGGAAAGAGCCGTGTGAAAGCAAGCCACGTTGTAATGCAGCTCGCTCTCCGCAGTGCTCACACACACACACACACATGCACTCTCCCTCTAGTTTAATATGCAGCCCAGACCGAGGCATCACAGGCTGAAAAATGCTGAAAATATTAATACACACATCACAGAGAGCGAGGATGAAGAGTACATTATGTGTCACATGTCGCTTTCACCGCCGGCAGGAAATTACTCAGAGGGAAGTGTTCTTTATCAGCTGCTCACAAGAGGCTCAGTTTTATAACCTTTCATTTTTTAAATAATTTTTTTTCACAGTTTTGGAGGACCTACAGTTTGTTTCAAGATTCCTCTTGAATTATTCACCAAATAAGCACTTAAAATGGTCTATTAGTAATAATAATAATAATAATAATAATAATAATAATAATGCCCATGGTATATCAAAGGTGCAAAAATAAAATGCTAAACTGAATTGCAATAGAAATCATTAGTTCATTCCCACAACAAAAGAGTAAATATAAAAATGTACAAATTACAAATTACACAATAAGGTAGTAAAAAAATAAGATCAAAATAAAAGATTAAAATGATGAACATGTGAAAAACAAATCAAAGTTTATTCTCTCTATTTTACTTTAAAAGGCTTTTACACAAATAATAAAATAATCATCAATTAGGCAGGGTTGCAATTAAAAACAGTGTGATGCAAAAGTTTGCATCTCCTTTGGATTGTGTTTTGTTTATTTATGTAAAGTTTTTGTTTTAATTATTGTTATTTATTTATTTATTTTTAAGGACAATAGTACATTTGTTTTAGATTTTATTTACAGATTTACAGCGATAGGAGAACTTTATTTCTTTTTCTCGTTGAAGAAGATTACTTTAGTATTAATAAAAATCAGATTCATCATGAGTATTAACATTATTATATCATATATTTGTGGAAATGAAGCAACGTGTACTGTACAATATAACATTAAATACTTCATTCCTCCCTAAATAACCTGCACTCAACAACCTTCATACATATATACAGGATATTCTGATGCACATCAAAATCAAGCTTTTTTCCCCCCCTACAGTGTCTCTAATCCATTATGGGATGTTAAACAGTGAGCTGCGGAGTCGTTTTCAGTGTGGGTTCGAAGGCTCGGGCGCTCACGTTCTGCAGCGCACTCCTTCATCCATCACATTTCTGGTTTCTGGCCACCAGGGGGACCTGCGGGAGCGCAGATTACACCGGTGTGGCTTGGCGTCGTGCCATTTTGATCCCCGATGGATGAGCGAGTGAGACCTGATGTGGAACTGCAGCATCTGAAGCACAAACACTGCTTAGATCACAGGCCCAGATATCGCTCCTCCTTCTGCAGTGGGAACATTTTATATAATATATAATATTCATTTCATCCAAAATGAAATCTTCTCTATGAACGTCTCATGCGTTAGAGGTCTATAAGTGTCACTTTAAGCTGATAAGAACTGAATATTTTATAATACAGTAACTACTGATTCAGGCTCTTTAAAAATGCTCGGGTTTTTATTTATATTCCTCAATAATTCCTAACACTTCATTTATATAATGCATTATTTCATGCAGGATAACAGTTCATAAGACCTTCACAGACACCTCTACAATGTTACCAGATTTCGTGTTATAACGCATTACAGGGTATGCACCTATGAGCAGACTCTATTCCATTATGTACATTAGCAGTGTACTATTTGTTTTCTATGCATAGGAATTACAGTTGCTTATGAACACCTACTGGGACATGGCTTACGCCAGGTATCACAATGATTATAAACACATTTATCTAAATGTAAAGCATAATAAGGCATCATGTGAGGAACATAACATGTAACAAAGAAGCATTTGAAATCTATTAAGCATTCCATACAGTACAACATGCTGTGCAGCGGCTCATCATGACTACGTATAGAAATGAGCGCTTATAGAGTTGACATTAAAGGACACAAGTAATGATTTCTATTAAAGTCATATTTAATATTCATTCAAATGTTAACATGTTATAATGCATTCATGAGACATTGAAACATGGTATAATATCTTGGGAACACGTTATAACACGTTGACAGTTATAAGGCATTCATGAGCCATACTAGTTGTTGTTATAAACCATTTATGAAAAAGGTATTAATGCGTTTGTACTTTCATATTTCATTATGTAGCCTTAGCATTAGGAAGTCATACTGTAGGTGAAGTAACTGCTTATGAGCACTTATAGCGATCTAGTCCATGGATACATTGAGAGTGGTGTTATACTGTATTATAAAGTATTATGAATGCTCTACAGCATATCATACATTTAAATGCACTCTCATGCATGTTTGTTTTTAAATCATATATATTTTTTATAAATTAAATCAGACTAAGACTATATCTGACTCTGGACATTAATTGGCTTACTGTACAGTACCTTCTAAAATATTTAGTCTCTTCACCTTTCTGTGAATTAACATTATAAAGATCTTTAAGTGTTCGCAGAATGCGGTGCAAAAAACCCCCCCAATAAACGCGCTCTCGAGTTCTTTAAGAGAGTCATTTGCGCGTCCGGAGATAAAGGATCCGGGCAGATAAGCAAATGGCAGGAGGAAGTTGCGCACAACAGGCGGATTAAGCGAGAAGGAGGAGTGAAGAAGTGATGATGGGAGTGGAAGCGTGGCAGCCGGGGAGATGAAAGAGGCCCATTTGAAGTGTCAGCGAGACGGCTGATGGGACCTGCGAGAATTGTTCAACTACCTTTATTTTACCGAAAGCCTCTCTCTCGCTCTCTCTCTCTCTCTCGCTTTCGCTCTGCGGAGGAGGGAGAGGGAATCTATCACGAGCTCTTGATGACCGCAGTGCATCTCCGAGAGAGAGAGGGAGAGAGAGAGAGGGAGAGGATTTAAAGCTGTCTTTGAAGACAGGATTTGGAGGGAATATGAAAAGAGTCCTGATGATGTCAGGGACGGAGGTGACGCCAGGCGGCTCAGATATACGAATATTTACTTAGCATTTTCTATAGCTGTCTATTCTGCAGCGATTATGCTAATGAAGGAATGGAGATGAGCGGAGACTTCATAGCGCCGTACGCCATCAGATGGCACTATAGGATCGAGAGTATGATTTATTTTTTTATTTTTTATTTTTTGGACTTGGGATTCCTGCATCTGTTTAGGGTTTACTGTTATACCAAGGAGGTGCTGAATTCCGGATTCTGATTGGTCAGACGGTGTCACATGTTTATTTTAATGCACTCGTTCTGATATATTTCATCGCTCCTTGTGGGCCGCATACGACATCCAAGCACTAGATTCTGTTAACAGCCTGAACACTCATTACCTTCCAGGCCGAGCTCTCTGCGTTAGTGAAACACTCGGTTCCACCTGCCGGCTCGCTTTAGCGTTATTCAGATCTTCAGCGAATATGACGCTCGTATAACTGCAGAGCTTTTAAATAAATATTGAAGAGATAAATAAGATATGCGATTGCACGGTGTTTTGGCCCAGAATGGACCTTTTCAAGCCCCATTCTCTCATTACAGAGATAATAAACCTGATCTCATCGCGTTTCTCCGTGAAATTATGTATTGATTTGGTCTAAATGCTCCGTATTCTGCAAAACACTCATTTTCCACGCACCTCTGGGAAGGCCACGTGCCCCTGTACGCGTCAACTGGGGCAGATTCTGCACAAATAGACGTCTCTAACCGGGGAGAGGGCGGTGTTTGATGAGGTTTTATGCAAACACGGATCTCAGCTGTTTCTCAAACACAGCGCCGCAGAAAAAGTCAGTGTTGATAACCTTTTCTTCTTTGATTCTTCTTAAATCTTTTTTTTTTGCCTCCTGATTTCTTTTCTTCTTCTACCTTTGGGTAATAAGACGAGAAGAACGGCGGTAAAAAAAAAATAACGTCAGGAATAGCACGAGGAAGCCGAAGATGTGAAGCGTTGCTTAATGAAAACCTCTGGCTAGAAGCCGTGCGCTAGCATGCCCTGGCTGCGAGCAGTCATTTCTCATGGCGCGTTCCATTAGATTCAGCCGTCACACGCACACACACACACAAACACACAAAAACGCACACATGAGCACACACACACACACACACACACACACACACTAGCTTCCAGTTGTTGAAGCGCACAGTAACACGAATCTGAGGAACACGGCAGCGAATGTAGCCGTAATAACACTTCTCTTTCTGTTGTTGTCTGCAGGCCAAAACGAACTCGAAGATTAATGTGTGAGATCAGGAGCAGTTTGGGAAAGTGGGCCCTCGGAGCCAGGCATTACCAATCGATAGCCAAGCATCGGATCAGGCGTTAGGATCAGAGCCAATTAACCCGCTAGTTTCAGGCAACTCGTACAGAAAAGGCACAACTTTTCAACCTTGCACGTTTTCTCGATGTATTATGTCGCTTTTTTTCTTTTTACTTTTTAGCATTTTATTTCTGTGTTTGGTTTGGTTTGATTTTTGAGCACTGACATGAATTGCATATTAACAATTTGACAATCTGTTATATAACCTTATTTTAAAAGCAAGACTAAAACGTTTAAGCAAAGCAAATCGTTGAAAAGCCGATCTTACTGTCATATGAGCAACGTAGTGGAACACTGCTGTCACACGGTGAACTAAATGTGTTCAGTGGATTTTTGGAGAACCTTGTAGTTTACAAAACTGTGGAAGATTTACAGCTTTTTTTTTTTTTTATTGCACAAAATGTACATAACCCCACAATTTTGACTTTTTTATTGTGCGTTTTCACACCC
This sequence comes from Clarias pachynema, assembly GCA_030014365.1. Taxonomy (NCBI): domain Eukaryota; kingdom Metazoa; phylum Chordata; class Actinopteri; order Siluriformes; family Clariidae; genus Clarias; species Clarias pachynema. The sequence continues at coordinate 25,342,422 of JAQMYL010000008.1, forward strand.
TGTCCCTCTGCCAGCTTATAAAACTTGTTGTTTTATTTGAAAAAAAAAATAAAAATCTGCAAAAATGAAGTTATCTCATTTTGCTGCCAAACTATACATGTAGTTAATTTTTTTTTTATTTCAAACAAGAAATGTTTTTACATTTGGTTTTTATTTTTATTTTCTAATGTTTTGTTTATTTCATGTAATTTATTTTCCATTTTTTTTATTATTATTATCTTAGTAACTTTACACTGGTGGACGGTGTGTTTTTATTAGTTTTTGCTTTTAGTTTTAAAAAGTTGTTAAATGTAAATTTTTTATTATTTTTTTCCCCTCTATTTAGTTCCTCATTTGATTTTTTTTTTACCACAAACTTTATTTATTTCATATATATATATATTTTTTGGGATTTTTCCAATTTTCTCCCCTAATTTAGTCGTGTCCAATTCCTCCCCGTCACTAGGGGGCTCCCACATTAAGGCT
>JAQMYL010000008.1:25357579-25371311 GCA_030014365.1 Clarias pachynema
TATCTGTCGGGATTTATTTTTACTTTTTTTTTTAAGGTAAAGTGCAGGTTAATTTGTTTTATTTTTACTTTATATTTGTGTTAAATATTTTTATGTATTTATTTGTTTGGGCTGTGGAACGAATAATTTGAGTTTCCATTATTTCTTATGGGACAATTTGATTTGGTTTACGAGTGTTTGAAATACGAGTCCAAGGTTCCACTGTATATGGAGTTTGTGGAACTGTTGTATAAAAGCGATATCACACTTGTGATCTGTGATATCTTCAGTACTCAGACAGCACTACCTCTATCTATCTGTAATATTGTTTACGTAATGTTTGCTGTAAAATCTAATCTGTTAACAGTTCTAAAAATGACGTGTGATTGCATAATAACATGTAATGAGCGTGGTCATAGTTGTATCGCTCTTATTCTGTATGTAATACTGTAGCTGTGTGTCTTTTGCTTGATTAGCTTTAAAAAAGGGTGAGTAAAATAAGGTGGTTGAGGTGTTGGACTACGGACCAGGAGGTTCCCGGTTCGAGCCCTGGCGTCGCTGGGTTGGACTCTTGAGCCAAGGTCCTTCACCCCCAAGTGTTCAGATACAATCGGGAGTCGAGCTGGTAACCCGACCCTGTAAATAACTGCCACAGAAACAGCGGCTGTATATCCGGATGGCCCGATGTGCTGGACGACACGTAGACAGAACCATCTATCCGTCCATCCTGAAAGAACAGGAAGTCGTTTTATGAGCACTGCATGGACCCACATGTTATTATTTAAGCTGGAATTGTTTGCAGTGTGTTTAGTAAAAAACAGTCTTCTTGTGTCATAGCTCTAATATGAATATCAATTTCACTTCCTCCCTCGCTATTTATTCATAAAGAAAGGCCTCTAAATCGGCGACGTTTCCGGCAAACAGACTAGGCGGGAACAGACCCGACCAAATGACCCTCTCGGCCAGGAATATCTCTCTCATCAGTCGTGTAATTGTACCTACACTGCCGTCTATTAATGGAAATTGATTGGTGTTTGCCTGGAAAAGATCAGGCTCCGGCATCACCAGTCCCCTGATCCTATCAGGCATGAAATGAAAAAATCCACTCATCCCAGAATTAAATGCATCAAATGACCACTGACTCACGCACAACGCCATGTTCTTGTACAAACACACACACACACACACACACACACACACATGCTCTCCTGAAAAAAAAAAGTCTTTAAAAGACATGATTCGATCTCGTGTTCATCGTCTCCTGGCACGGCCCCGAGCTTTTTTTACTGTACTGCTTAATCGCCGATATTAAAAGCTAACTGCTGTGGATTAGCGTCTTCATTAATCTCAACGGCCACTGGGTCACAACAAAGGAGAAAAACCTGGGGCGAGCGTTTCTTTTTTCCTTATTTTTTTTCCTTTTTTGTTTTTGACATGTCCATAAACAATGTACTCGTGTTTTATTTGGTTATAAATATTATAATAATATAAATCGTATCATAATATGAACTGTAAGTTTTAGACTAATAAATGGCGGCCCATTGGTGGAAATGTGTCAATTTGAAATATTTATTTATTTATTTATTGTAATTTATTATTTTTATTTTTTTAAGAATTCGACTTTTTTATGCATTAAACTAAAAAGTTTTAACAATTTGGAAAAAAGAAAACTGATAGCATAAAAACATGGAGAAAAATCTACTTTTATTAACACAACTGCTGAAGAGTTAAAATATAATAATCCTAATTAAAAAAAAAAAAAAAGTAACATTTTTTAAAAATTATTAATTCCTTATATGGGCGTATCATATCTTCATGCATAAGCTGAAGCTTATGGACTGAAAGTTTTCCTTTTATCCTCGCTGCCTCTAATTTCATTAGAGAGTCCCTCTTTTCCCTACGAGCAGCAGCAGCAGCCGCATCATCCGCATTGCTTATATCATATTATAATATTTTCTATCATATTGCTTTTTTTTCCCCTTCATTTAGGATCGCCGTCTTGTGATCGATGACTCTGAGCTCCCGCATTTCTGTACTTTCATAAGCAATTTCACCAGGACGGTGTTTCTCGGCGATGTCGAATGCGATTTAGGACGCTTTCGACTGATTAGATCAAATTGGATTCTGAAAGCAGAGCGTTTTAAGTAGCATTGTCCCTAAAAGCAGCGACGGCATAATTTAAAAAGGAGGAGGAGAAGAAGAAGAAACAGGCAGCGGCAAACCACGTAATTCTTTAAGCCTCCGAAAAAATGAAGGCATGCATTTTAATGATTTTAACCGTATTCCTTGATGCGTAACCAAGCGCAAGGATGACCGTCTTGGGGGGGAAAAAAATCCAATTCAATCACAAAGTTTGTCCTGCTAATCTCGGTAAACGCTACAAAGGCGGACATCTGTGTATAACACGACTCGGCACGACGTGAGGTTGGAACTGATTCAGTGGAGATGTTACAGTAAAATACCACACAAATCCTAGGACTAATTCCCTGTCATCTTATTTCTGATTAATTTTTTTTTTTTAGAATAATCTTCATCACTGGTGCAATATTGAAACTGTTTATTTTTCTTCGCATTAATATTGAGATTTCGTTTCTGTTACTTTTGGGAAACTTATAAGTACATGTGTCCTGTGTGTACGTGGAACACATGAAGTGAGTCATTTTGGGGTGGCACAGCGGCGTAGTGGTCTGCACGGTCGACTTGCATCTCTAGGGTTAAGGGTTCGATTCCCGCCTCGAGGTCTGCATGCATGGAGTTTGCATGTTCTCCCCATACTTGGTGGGTTTCCTCTGGGTGCCCTGGTTTCCTCCCACAGTCCAAAGACATGCAGATCATTGGCGTTCCTGTTATGTGTGTGTTTGCTGGTGTGCCCTGTGATGGATTGGTACACTGTCCATGGTGTATCTTGAGATAGGCTCCAGGCCCCCGTGATCCCACTGGATAAGCGCTGTAGAGAATGAATGAATGAGTAAGAGAGAGAGAGATGATTTAATTCAATGTCAAATGATTCTGCCAAGATATGGTTCGTCTCCCATGTTCATGCGCCATGATTTGTCGATTTCAATATCCTCTGCAAAATATATTAAAATATATAAAAATTAATTTGGAGCACCCAAGTGACGCAGCGGTAAAGTGCTTTTGCTTTTCCCTTTCGCCGAGTTCGAATCCCGGGTGAAGCTGTAGCCTCCCACACCCGGGGGCCTGGAGAGAGCTGATTGGCCGAACTTTCCAAGGGGGGGAGGGGTGGGTGACACTTAGAGCTTTCAGATCAATCACGGCTCTAAGCCAATCACTGGTGTCTGTGAACTTACGCTAGGTGAATAGCGCTGTCCTCTGAGTGTGTCACGCCGCTTCCAACGGTGTGTGAGCTCGCAGTTCAATACGGTGTGAGGAACCACATGATAGTCTTTGCCCTTCCTGGTATTAGTTGTAGCCTTGATGTGGGAGTGCCCTGATGATGGTGGGAATTGATTACGATTAAATTAGGGGGAAAAAATTTGGAAAAAAACTAATGGAAAAATAAAAACATAAAAAAAAAAAAAAGTACTCTAAACCACTTACCTATCGGTTAAAAAATTGCATACAAAGATGACACACTAATTCAGCTCTGGTTTCTGCCTGTTTTTTGGGGTTTCCTTTGGGTTCCTTGGTTTCCTCCAACCAAACTCCAACTCCACACTGATTCGTTTTCACCTCTAAACTCCTCCTCAGTGTAAATAAGTGTGGCGAAGGACTCCGGCTCTACCCCGCCTCTGACCAGAATAAAGCTCTTACTCTGGATGAATAAATGAATCAATAAATGAATCATCGACTCTGGTGCACCTGCTTGGTGCACCTGTTTAAAATTTATGGGCGGAGCTACGTGAAAAGCTTCACTTTAGACCAATCGTTCACATACTCGGAGATGAAGAATACATATGGAAGTATAAACACCATTTTGGTCCAACGGTTATGTTTTGTGCTCCGGAAATCTTTTATGTTTTTTTTTTTTCTCGCTCGTCCTCATAATACAGGCTTTTAAAATCACACTCTGCGAATCTCCTCGTCTCAAATGATCTGGCGGACCTCCGTAGTAAACCCTAGAGCACAACCTAATGCTGTGTTTGTCAGTTGTTGTCATGCTTCAGGATAATACAGGCTCATGCTGCGGGCTTTTCAGGCTCTAAAAATCCACGTCTCCGGCAGAACAGTTTGATGGGTTTGTCTCGTCAGAAGCCCTTTGCATTAAGGGGGTTTGCTGAAGCGCACTCTCCCTGTTCAGTATCTCTCCCTGGAGATCTCCATTTCCCTGCGCTTGTTACCGATTCAGCTGGCCTCGCGCATTATTTTTTTTTTTCTCCCCCCCTCTCTCTTCCCGCTCTGTTCGCTGACATAAACTAGGCTGCAGGAGAAAATAGGAGCCGTATTAGTATGTATGAAGTGTGCAAATGAAGACATGGTGGCGAGTGCATATTGCAGACGTAAGGGAGTTTGGAAGGATTTCACCACGCTCCGGTCCACTTCAGCCGCGCATTGTGGCCTCATCAATAAATCATATATTAATGCTTTCTCCTTCTATGTTAATCCCAGGCCAAAAAGCCACGTTCACAATCTGAAGGCGCTGTGAAGGTTGGACATGCATGAAAACAAACGAAAATGGGATTCAGAATCCGGCGTGTACCGATTTTTTACAGCCCCGAAAGCGAACAGAGGTCCGTTTTTAATGCCGCGACGCGATATCGGGTGCTGTCAGACTGCACCGAAACAAAGATTACTTTCTCATGTTTGCTTGTTTCTCAAAGGATAGGGCATTAACGGCGTCACACCTGTCAATACACCCGACAATAGTCTGGAGCCGAACCACACCTGGAGCGGACAAGCGAGGGTAATTAAAGCAACTTTTACAAAACACAAATCAGCAAAAACAAGCAGGCAAAATGCCCAAATTTGCTCTAAATGCTGAAGAAACAGGTTTGTTTTGGGTTTTTTTTTTTTATTAGCATGACCCTCTTGAGAAATTCTTAATGTGGGCAGAGTTTCAGCGTGCTAAAATAGCAAAGAAAACTTTTATAATGTTCACAAGTTTGGCATCCACATTTTGAATGCACACACTTGGATTAATGAGGCAATTTAAGGAAGGAGTCTCCAGTGTCAAGGTGGTAACTTTTCCACTATAGAGGTTGCACTTTGCAGTTTTCTTCTAAGCTATTTAAAAAATGTAAAAAAAAAAAAAAAAGATCAAGAGAGAGTAAAAGTACACAGTGAAATAATTATTTTTTTTTTTTGTCAAACTGCTGTTGTATATCGTATAGATTAATAATATTGTTTTAATGAAAAATCTAGCATAATCTCCATATCTTTGGACTGTGGGAGGAAACTGGAGACCCCCGGAGCACACAGGGAACATGCAAACTCCACGCACTGACCCCGAGGCGGGAATCGAACCCTTGACCCTGGAGGTCTGAGGTCACAGTGCTAACCACTACACCTCCATGCTGCCTTGGCCGGTCTATTGTTACTGCACAGTATTATGTAAACTGGAGGTACAAAGAGCATTTAGCACCGACCTATCGTTGATTAATTTTCTTTAACAGCATGACACTGAGTGTTTTATACCTTAAACCTTTAAATGTGGAAATATGTAACGCGTTTCCTTTCCGAAAACAGCAGGCGCCAGGTTTAACAGTGTTTAATGTTATTTTTAATGTATTTGTATTGTGGTGTATGTACAGTAACAGCGCACAGACTATCATTCGGGTGTACCGGCACAACGTCACCCGGCTGATCCTGATTCCAATTCCAAGTCCTTATTTCCTAAGGAATACCGTGCTTTGTGGAACATATGTTCATTCAGAAGCCTTTCCAGTTTTATTTTGGTCAGTTTCCCTGGAAGATATATTAATGTGGCAGTTTAATTAGGCAGACCGAGCGAGGTATTGATTATTCAGTAGCCTGGGGTAAAGTTTTCCTTTTTCCTCCCAGTCATTTATTGATTCCTGGGTGGGGAAGATTGACGGCAGCGATGCCGGAATATCAAGCACATTCGGAATTCTGCGCTCGCCTACACACTTCTTGCTGATACGGTAGACAGACAGACAGACAGTCAGACAGACAGATAGATACATAAATAGACAGATAGATAGACATACAGACAGATAGATAGACAGATAGATAGATAGATAGATAGATAGATCACAGGTCTTTGGTTTTCAAGATTACATCACAAAGAGGCAGATTTATGCTTCTGTTTTTAACAATAATAATCACAATAATTAAAAAAAAGACAGCAGTAAGAGTGAGTCCGAACACACGTTTCTCATAATGTGTGCTTCACCAAAAGGGAAAAAAAGGCACACATTTTAAAGTGTAAACAAATCATTTGTTTTATGAATATGGAAGCCACTAATGCAACTGCCGCCATCGCAATTCTGGAAAAAAAAAAATCAGCTCAGGCAAAGCTGCAGTATCATTTGCTTTGTGTTGCTCTTTAAGTTGCGAGAGAGAGGGGGAAAAAATGATGAATGATTTTAATGCTGCTGCATGAGCCTCAAATTATAGAGAAGATATGCCCGAAAAAGCATTTCAGAGACTCATTACGTCGACTCGCTTCCATATATGTAGGGATTCTCATTTATTTTTCATTTTAAAAACAACCGCACGGGCCTCAGTGGCCGCCATTAGGCCATTAGCTCCATCTCATTAGCTGTATAAAAGTCGCTCTGTTTTTTTTTTTTTCTTTATTCTTTTTTTCTTTTATTCCGCTTCCCCTCTGATAACCTTTTTAAAACCGAGCCGAATCAAAGGTTACACCACAGGGCCATGAAATTTAGAAATATTAAAAGCCTGGGATGAATTTGTCTTTTTTTTTTTTTCTTGATGACTTTGAAGTATTTTCATCCGTAAGGTCATAACGTTTTTGTGTGTTCATAATGCATTATAAGCAAGGAATACATCAATGACAAGGTGGTGGAAAAAGCAAAGTTCCTAATCTTTAACAACCAAACTTTAATCATAACTGAAGTTTTGAAGTGTCTTATTCCTCAAAAAAAAAAAAAAACAACAACTCTGGACTGTAGCATCTGTTGTGTATTATAATGCATTATAACAGACACCTCTGCTACATCAACATCTTTTAAATAGATTATGATCATGTGGACATACCGGCTTGCTTATGAGCAGTTATATAAGTGTTATAGTGCATTACAACATAATTATTACAATGATATTGGTAAAAGTTACTGTGTAACCTGGTCTTATGAAGACATACTGTACATTCATGCTTTAGAAAGTGTTATAACATGAGCACACTCATGAGTTCATGAACCAGTATTATAATGCATTATGAAACCTGGCGTTATGAAAGGCGCATGTATGCGTGTAGATACATATGCAGTATCGAGTTATAAATGCTGCTGCATTGATACAATGAGCCTTTTACTATTATATATATACTGTATAATGTATTCCGAGACCAGATGTAATCATGTGTTATGCAAAAATGACCACACCGAGTCCATGAACTGATCTTATAATGCACAGTGTTATAAAGACCTAAAGTATTAATGCTTTATGAAGCATGAAGCATATAAGGATAACGATTGGTGAGTGGTTATACATGTTTATTTTAAGCATTATAATGTCCACAGGAAGTATGTTTTTTATCCATAAATCTGGTCATTTCCGCTTAATTAAAATATAAACCAAGTAAGAACTGGACTAGATTATTCACTTCCTGTCGAATCAGCTTTCTTTTGCCATTGCGTTTTTTTGTAATGAAATTCGGAAAATAACTCAGCTTTTTAAAAGTTTCTAGAATTTTTTATGATTATTATTTTTTGATGAATTCCCTTTGCTCTCTCTTTGCCATTAGACGTAATACCCCAAAATCGTATTTTTTTCCCATGTTAAAAAATACATATCTTTTTTCCTCCTCCTTTGAATAGCAGTGTAATAGTGATTACGCAAGTATTTCATAAGATTGCAACACATGTCGTTATTTGTCTGAGAGCGCTAGTGTGTGTGTGGAACAGTAGTTCAGCAACTGTATTATTAGTTTTCGACTTTTAATACCGTCTCATTCGTATGTAATTCTATTATGCAGGATTTTTTTACCTATTTTTGCACCAACTAGCTGCGTATTTATGAAGAACACACGATTTTTGGCAACTTTCATCTGTCAAAATTTGCCTCGGTGACAAAGCAGGGTATTAAAATGGCTGTAAATGAGAAAAAAAATAATAATAAAATCATGAATGGCCATAAAGATACAGTAGTGACTCAATATCTGCAATCTATGGATTAATTTATTTACTGCACAAACAATGCTTATGGCTAATACTGGATTTTTGTTTTTCAAATGCTTTGTCTATTACAAATATTGTTTATAGGTTGTAAATAAGAATTGAATTTACACCAATTTTGAAAAATGTATTTAGTTTTTATTGCCAATGTTTTTTGGTATACCGTGGGTGCCAATACTTTAAAATCTAATTATATACCAGTTAAAGTAAAATAGTAAATATCATGTGAAAGATTTTTTTTTAATTCAATTTTGAAATACAGCACAGTAAATACACATGATAGATTTTTTATTTGCACCCAAAATTATTGCCACCCCTTAAGAGAGTCAATACAATTTCTTGCAATAAAATGAAGAAATGACAAATATTTCCTCTAACAAAAAGTACATGGATAAGTTCTTTTTCAACATTTTTACTTAACACGACACAATGTTTCTGTATAAAATAATATTTAGAATGAATGCACACAAAGTTTTTGAAAACTCAGCTTTCGAGTTTCCACATCAACTATGATGTCATAAATTTAACTGTTTTTAACAATTTTAATATTTACGCCCAAAACTCTAACTGTCTCTCCCAGGAGGTTAGAAGTTGTTGCTTTATTAATTATTTAATTCTATAATAATGACAGCAATCATATAATTCAAGACGACAAAAATAAATAAATAAATAAATGAGAAGGAGAAGGAGAAATTGTCAAAATCTAAATTTATGAACATTTTCCAGGTTTTATGATTGTCCAAAATGTAATAAATAGGTCACCACATTCATGAAATCTAAACAAAAAAATGTGATTTTAAATCATTGCAAGTTCCAATTTATCAATTTATTTATCATCATACACATTATAATAAACAATATCATGCACATTTGGGTGTTGATATCAACATACTGTATGGCTCATTTCATGTTTTACTTTTTCCCAAAGAAGGGTGCCAATAATTCTGCCACTCACTGTACCTAGAACCTTTAGCAAAATAACATGCTGCAGAAATTGAGAAATTGATTCATAGCGTTATTGCAAGGTAACAAATATATAATAATATTGCACTATTAACAAATTTGCATTTCTTCCTTAATCTATTTTACTTTCTGTAAACACTTTCCTGAAATAACAGACATGTTTGTGAATATGACCTGATGTGATGTGATATTTTGTCATGTAATATTTGTTTTTATTACGATCTAAACAGCTCGGGTTCTTATTAACATCCGTAATAATCCACAGCTTGGGTTTATGCAATACACAAACTCTCAGCATCTCAGCAAATGAAATACTCTTAAATCTTAAAACCTGTCTATAGTTTCATAAAATAAGTTCACAACAAACCAAATATAAGATTTGATAGAGATGTTTGATAAGATGTCATTTATGATCAAATGTTACTAAAATTGTAAGCGGGAATTTCTTGTTCTATTGGCAAAGAATTTTACTTCTTTCAAGAAATAAATTTCTAAAACTAACAAAATTATCTGCCACTAAAACACTAAAAGAAATTTTTTTTTTGCTTACAATTTTAGTAAAATTTGGTTAGAAATGAGCTTAATAATGCTACATTTGCTTTGTTGTAATGTTATTTTAAGAAAGTGTAGATAACTGCTCAGATATAATTTTTTGCGGTGTGGCATCAGCACTTTCCTCGACCGATTTCTAATGCGACGTGAGCTTCTTAGAGCCGCCGTCCGAATTCTAGGTGGGTGTCAGGTGCAGAAACTGCAAATATTTTGAAGAAAACAGTGTCAAAAAACATGACGCCATATGCCAAACCAGGCAAAAACGCCTGAGGAAAGAGAGAGAGAGAGAGAGGCGCGGTGGTGGCGGGCTGAAGCTTGCTGACAGCAGTACTGTAGAATGAGTCCTAAACAAGAGAGCTGGTAAGACAAAGTGCACGACAGCCTCGGAAATGACCGGCAAACTCAATTTACTTCTTCTTAACCAGCCTCGATATTACCTTCAAAACCTTTGTGATTTATGATCCCCGTTGGAAAAGACTCGACTCGAACATTAGTGTGGAAGAGACGTAACTCCAACTGCTCGGCTATAAAAGGAGACTCCGGACAAAATCTCTATATATACAAGACTCGTCTGTACGGAATGAGACGCCCCGTGTCGTGCAGTTTTGGGGAAATAATCAAAGGCGTAATTGAGCGGCGTGATGGAGCGAATTACTGAGCTAGAGATTCGTTCATTCACTGTTTACATCATGAAGCGTTTAATTCCTCTTACACCAAAGAATCTTATTCTAATATTCCGATCAAAAGGAGACCTTTTATATATTTATTAATTTATACAGTAGTTACAGTTGATGTTGTGAATATTTGCAAAACAAAATAGGTAACATTGTCAAGTATTTTCAGCAGCTTTAAAACACAAATGACACAAATGAAAACAAACAAACAAACAACAACAACAATACTGAGCTTTCTAGTTACTAGTTTCTACACACTATGACATCATACATTTGAAAACATTTCACAATTTTCCACTCAAAACCATGTCAGCCTCATTATTATTGGCACCCTGTAGAGGTTAAACAGTCTTTCACGGTTACTAGTAACTAATATTTATCCTAACAGAAATTCTAATAAAAACTCTTTTCTGAAAGAGTGGGTTGCTTTTGCCAGGAGGTTAAAATTGCCAGTAAATTGATTATTTAACAACATTCACTCACTAACACAGTTCCCCACTTGACTCTTTTTGGCTTTATTTTGAGATTAATTTAAAAAACAGCTTGACTGATACAAATTGTTAACACTGTGGACCCCTTCTATAAATGTTAACTAAATTTCTTTTCACAGACAATTTAATCAATGATTTATTTAGCTCTGAAACTCGTTTTCTTTTGAAAAAAAACTTGGTATGATAAAGTAGTAAAGCAAGCACTTTAATATTAATCTGTGATTTGCTGCTGTTAGAGATTCTGACCAATCAACACCTAGAATTCAAACATCACTGTGGTGTAAAACTCCTTACAGCAAAAAAAAAAAATGCAACAAGTGCAAGGATTACAAAAAAATGTGTAAGGATTACACATTACGATAAAATAATTGCAAACAAATCACATAAATGAATCATGAAAGAATCACATTCAAGAGTAAGAGAATCATTAAAGAATTGTATGTGAAAATAAATGAATCACAAATGAATCATATGTGAAAATTATGAATCATGAAAGAATCGCATGTGATAGCAAACAAATCTTTAAATAGTCACATAAAAGTAGAGGAATCATCACAGAGTCATATGTAAAAGTAAATGACTCATAAAAGATTTACATTAATCATGAAAGAATCGCAGGTTAAAGTACAAAAATCTCTAAATAATCACATGAAAGTAAATGAATCATAAAAGAAACACATGTAAAAATGAATGAATCGTTAAAGAATAACCCATGAAAGTAAATGATTTATGAAAAAAATCATATGAAAGTAAATGAACTCTTAAAAAGGGACTAAAAGTGAAAAGTGAGCAAATAATAATAATAATAATAATAAAGTAGTAAGAATGTTATAAATGAATATGTACTGTAGAAAAATGGACTGGCCAAGTATCAAATGATAAAAGAAAAAAATCATGAAAGAATAAAAAAAAATTATAAAAATGACTCATGAAAGAATCACATGTGAAAATGCATAAATACTAAAAGCAGAACGCTCCTCGGTTCATTGTCAAGCACATACTGTACGGCCGATCCTGACATTACTACATTTCCTTTATTAATAATGCAAGATTATATATATACATATACTTTCTAAAGAAGAGAAATCCTGAAGAGTTGGGGTCTGCAGAGGTTAACTCGCTCTCACGCTGGAACGGTTCCCATAATAACGGCTGGCGGGAGTTCAGCACTTTAAGCTTGTGGCCGTGACACGGATGTAAGTTCTTTCATAAATGTTTTATACATCGGATGAATCACTCAAAGCTCATATATTTGCATATGTTTGATCGGACAATAAAGCTGGTGCGATGCTCGCGTCTTCCCACTACTGTCCATTCCACCTCATCAACCTGTCCCTGTCATTAGTCCTCATGTTTCACCATTAAAGAGTCGAGTTGCGGTTTTCCGTTCCTTCACAGCGATTTCTGCGTTTCAAATATTCCAGACCGTAAATACAAATAAATAGGAGTGAAATGGATGGCAATTTTCGGTATTTTTGAACACACACATGAGAAATGGAAGGTCAGGGGAATGTAACTCGAGGCTATGACACGAATATTAAAGGTTCTATTGGTATTTTTCGATTTCCATGACTGCTAGCTCTTTAGCCGAAAGCGAATCCGAAAGGTCAAGCTAACAAGCGTGAAATGCGATGTCTGGTTTGCGAGTTCCGAGTGATGAAAGCGGGGACACCTCTGAACCTGAACGCAGGGCCCAGGAAACAAAACGGAGAAAATGATAGGGAATATTTTCTTTTCTCCCCCCTTGACAGCGAGGAATTGGAGGAGGAAAGTCAGCGTCCTTTGGGTTCGATGCCATGTGGTTTGTTAGCAGTTTAAACTCGTAAGCTCATGACCCGCGGCTGTGCTCTAACAGGCAGATGTCTGCCAAGTCGCCGTGTCCAGGGGTTGGTGGCGGGAGCGATGGCGGACGCTTGTCCGCTGATCAAAGGGTGAAGCCGTGTGGCCGTGTCCTCTCTTAGAGCTCCTGCCAATGCTGAAGCTTTGAATTAAGCCTGATTACGCATTACGTATTCTCTTTCAGCTGCAGGAAAAAATACAAATATTTGCATCAAAATTAGTTTATATCAGAACTTTTATGCCACAGTGATGTTGAAGTCTGGTATGCTCGGAATGTTTTTTATTATTATTATTATTATTATTATTGTATAATTTTCCATCACTTTCATCACAACCTGTTTTTGATCTTTCTTTCTTTCTTTTTTTTTTTTTTAAATAACAGCCTAAAAGAGAGCCACGTGTTTCTGGGAAATGACAGAAAATTAATTAACTGTGAGTAGAAAAAACTACATGTGAAGAAAATAAATAAATAAATAAATAAATAAATAGATGAAGACAATACACATGAATAATTAACACATGAAAATAAATGAATCATGAAAATTTTTTTTAAAGAAATAAAATTATCATTTGAAAACAGTCAGATAGGGAAACAATGAATTGTGAGAGGGAATTGCACTAATAAAAATAAATCACTTGAAAACATTTTAAGCATGAAAGAATCACATGTGAAAGTGAATGAATCATGAACAAAATCAGATGCGAAAATAAATAATTCATGAAAACGTCACGTGATTAAGTAAATGAAGGAATCGAATGAGAAACTAAAAACTAGGGATGCACCGATACCGGTATCGGGTATCGGCCTCGATACCACATTTTCTAAAGCACTCGTACTCGTTAAAAGTCCCCCGATACCAGGAACCGATACCACTGTTTGAAAAATGTCTATTTTTGAGCGGCGTGTAAGGGGTTAATCACAGGCGCCGAGTGCCCGCCCCCAGGCCCCGCCCCC
>JAQMYL010000008.1:25373990-25388847 GCA_030014365.1 Clarias pachynema
TGTACGTGGGCTTCAACCTGAAATAATAATAATATCACTGATTACATTAAAGATCAGCAGATTATTTTTAGCTTTAATCTTTTAACTATTTCTACAAACTCTTTTCCCATCACGTACTTACATCACGTTATCAACACGTACAGTACTTACACTAGTGTTAAATTAAATAATCATTCGAAAACCTCATATAAGGAAAATGAATTAGATCATATAAATACTCTGCTGGAGGATTTAATGTTAAACGGTTAAAGGTTATCATACTGCAAATATGCTTTTATGATCCTAAATGTATGCTAATGTATGCTAAATGAAATACAAAAAAAATTAAAACACACAAAAAAAACACAAATCATGAGAGAATCACGAAAAAAATTAAGAAAGACTTGTGTGAAAATAAATGAATTGTGAAAGAATCGTATGTAAAATCAACGAATCGTGGGACAATCAATTGAAAATAAATTTATTGTGAAAGAATCGTAAGTGAAATAAATGAATCATGAGACACAGAATCACATAAAAATAAAGTAATCACAAATAATAAATGAACGTGATTTAATCACAGTTATTAATGAGTAAAAAAAAATTGTGAATCATGTGAAAATTTATTTTTTTTAAAAGTGTGAAAGAATTTTGTCTAAAAAATAACTCATAAAGGAATCCATTGTAGAATTAGTGAATCATGGGACAATCACAGGTAAAAGGACAATGAATCATTGAAGAATCGTATGTAAAATAAATGAAGGATAAATGAATGATTGGACAAGTCTGAAATATAAAAAAGAAGTAATGAAAAACCGTCACACGTTAATATAAATGAATTTCAATAAATCACATAAAAAAAAAAAGAATCATGAAAGAATAATGTAATAATAAGACGCTTCCGGGTGGTAAGAGTGACTTGGCTTCATCACAGTTGATTCATTTCCTATAAGCACGTGACACGGCGGCTTTTATTAGTTATATAACCACTAAAATGTGTAATTTTAATGTGTAAATATTCTATTGTGAAGGATTCTGTTAAACCATAACAAGCCAAATATCATTTTTCCTTTAAAAATAAAACGCTCCTATTAATATGTGTTACGCCTGACTTAGCGTTAGTTTTCAGTCTAACGGAATCTGACCTTCTTGTAACCTGCGATGTCGCTAGCTGAAAGCAGTGATACAGAAACCGCGCGCTGCTTAACGTCTCTGTTTTAAATCCTGAACTTGGAAGAGACCTCGCTTTTCCTCCACCTTTCCCCACCGCGTCTCGTCACCGTGTGGACCTCAGCCCGTTGTCTCCCCGCTGCTTTGTCCAGCTTGCGCAGTCCCGGCTGAGCGGGTTTATCAAATATTTATTCATTTACCAGTTATACAGAAACCTTTTGAGCATGGCCGCTGTGAGATACAACATTGATTAGATGCCAGCTCTTACCCGGGCAGAGACTTCATCCCTCCCACGTGCAGCGGAAACAATCCACAACGTGTCCATCTCCTGTACAGATTAAGCCCACCTAAGGTATTGGCAATAACAGCGGACAAGGGCAGAAACAGCAGCGTTCAGCCTCGGTGAAATATAAGACAGATGATATTGAGGGAGACAATATTGGCCCACGAGGAGGGGAAAAAAAAAACGGTCAGAGGGAGTTGATGCCGGCAAGAGGCTTAACTCTTTTTTTTTTTTTTAGTGGGAAGATTTTAGTTTTTTGTCGTCATTCTGTGTACAGTGGGCCTCGTCATACGAACGCCCCGACTCATGAATGTTCGCCTTAAGGACTGAAATTTTATAAGACATTTGCCTCGGCGAGTGAACCGAGCCGAACGTTAAGTTGTGCATACGTCCACTTGTTTGCATCAGTGAAAAGACAAAGTACCACAGGTCCAAAGAATGTTATCAAGAAGAAAAAGGAGGAATCATAAATTAAGGTTTAGTGAGGTTTAATGTCTATTTATTTCATATTTGACTGTCTTTTTCAAATTTCAAAATGTTTTAATAGTTTTTTTTTAATGCAAAAATATGATTATAGTGTTGGAAATTGGTAATATTGGTAATATCTTTGGGTGTCCGGAACGGATTAACTGCTTTTACATAATTTCCTATGAGAAAATGCGTTTTGCAATACGAAATTCCGCCTTAAGAACTCGCCTCCAGAGCTGATTAAATACGTATGCTGTAGTGATGGGTCGTTCATGAACAACTCAATTCAATTCAATTCAATTCAGTTTTATTTGTATAGCGCTTTTAAAAATTGTCATTGTTGCAAAGCAGCTTTACACAATCAAAATAATTATTTAAGTTTGTATGGAATGTGAATGTGTATGAATCAAAATGATCAGATAGTCCCTGATGAACAAGTCGAGGGCGACAGTGGCAAGGAAAAACTCCCTGAGATGGCAATAGGAAGAAACCTTGAGAGGAACCGGACTCAACAGGGAACCCATCCCCACAATTCGTTCTTTTTGAACGAGTCTTTAACGCAACTCATAAGATCGAGTAGTCTCAGAGAGTGATTCATTAATTTTCTACTGGGCGCGCATGCGCAAAGCATCGCTTAGAGTCCATTGAACATTGTGCTTTACACCACTGCACCTGATGCTTTGCATTGCACTTGGTGATGTAAGGCACTGTTCTTGAGCTAATCTGAAGGCCACATGAAGTTTGGAGGTCTGTATCTATTGACCATGAAGAAAGTTCTGTGCTATTTTACGTGGTCTATGACTTTGTGTCTGAGTTGCTGTCGTTCCCAAATCACTTCCACTTTGTTATGATACCACTAACAGTTGACAGGTATATTTAGTAGTAAGAAAATTTTCACGACTGGACGTATTACACAGGTGGCGTCCTATCATGCTGGAATTCACCGAGCTCCTGAGAGCGACACAGTCTTTCACCAATGTGTGCAGAAGTGGTCTGCATGGCTAGGTGCTTGATTTTATACACCTGTAACCATGGAAGTGACTGGAACACCTGAATTCCATGATCTGCATGGGGGAGTGAATACTTTTGGCAATATGGAGTATCTACAAGAAAGATAACAATTGCATATTTAGATAGCAATTTAGCACCATATAGCTTGAGACGTAAATGTTGATGTGTGCTTACAAACTTGCTTACTGGTACACGATCCGATAGTTCAATTATCAGCCTGGTTAGATAACATTAGCCTAATGAATGTACTTAGCCAAAAGTCCTGCTGTGTTTAGCCAGCTAATGTTGCAAAAATTATATTAAAGAATTAGTATTTAGAATACGTAATCAATTATTAAATAGAAGTACTGTAGTTTAAAAGCAAACAAAAACACTTATTTAACAACTGTTCTTGTATAGTCATGATGAAATGAATTAAATGGGAACAAACGGGAACATTAGAGTTTCCAGGCTCCTGTTGGGTGACCGACGAATCGTCCAAACGCAAGCCTTAAATGTTAGCCACGATAAAATAAAATGAATCGCATCTCCTCATGTAACATGTTCTCTGATGTAATGTGTTCTGCGTACTCGCACGGGTGGAACTCGTGATTTTGCTCGATTTCCCTGGTTTCCTCTTCTACAAAGCCAGAACTTTGTCTCCGGCTCAGACGCGAGTCTTCTTTAAAGAACAGAAGCTACTTATACAAATGTATTCTTGTAATTTTCTGCACTGAATGCACTAATGTGGTGACTATTACATACACGGCCTCATTAATACTGCATGACGCCCGGTAGCGGAGCGGAAATATCCCCTCAAAAAGTCGGCAACATGGTTCCATGAGATTAATAATATTGCCTTAGTGTTTTCTGAATTTATTTGGCATAATAAGATTGTAGCAGGAGAAGTGCAGACTTAAGCATGAAGCACACTTTTTTTTTTCCCCCCGTAGCCCCCGCATGATGAATGATGCATCTGAACAGATACAAATGGAATCTGGATCTTTTACTGAATGCTAATTTTTTTTTTCGGTCTCTCTTTCTCTTTTTGAAGCAGACCCTTTACATGTATTTTTAATGATCTTCAGATGGATATTGAAATCTTAGTAATCTGATTCTGTTATATTGCGTTGGAAAAGTTTATTGATTTTATTCCAGGACTTTAGAGAAGTGAAATTTGCCTGGGCCGCGGCGCATCGAACGCAATCTGAAGTGTTTAGCACTTTAACGCTATTTGCAAAAAGTAAAATCAAAGGCTGTTGAATGAGAATAGAGGTGTGTTCCTTCTCCAGTGACTAAGATTATTCCTAACAAAAAAGTGCCTGTTGTGCATTTGTGTATTTTTATTATTGCACAACGCGTTAAATTACTCACTACGTCAAAAAAAAAAAAAAAAACTTTTATTTTGAAACTGGGGCAAAACGTATACACATAAATGATACCTTTAGCATAATTAGCAAATTTTTTTTGCTACACCATCACAACCAGGTAAGAACTAAAGAGCTTTTAACGACTGGTGTAAAGAACTGCCACGCTAAATAACAAGCTAGCACGATATCAACTCATGCAATCAGCATGCTAGTTAACTGCGCCTTCCGTGTTTGCTAACTCCATGGTACTTTATGCCCCAACAAAGCTTAACTTTGTGCCCATTTAAAAGCAAAATCAAGCATTAATATTGAGAGTGTTTTACATGTTGTCTTAAGTTTTTTAAAAAAGCTTTTAAGATGCACAGCTAAGTCGCACCGCAATCATGAAACAGCACTCATAATACTGTGTATAATTTCAGAAAATGTAAAACAGTTACACTCAGGTGGCGTAATTATGAATCTTTTTTTTTTTTACTCCCTGGATAATCATCCATCTTATCCTTTCTCATGATATTATGCAGAGCATCTTTGATGTCTGACACCGTAATGTATTAGTCTGTCTTTTTTTTTTTTTTTTTTTGCCTCTGTGCAAATTGATGAATCCGGCACACAGTAATCCCTCACGTGGTTCCCCCACAATGCAGCGCGTTCAAAGCGGCCTGCACGCATGCAGATTCTCCAGCTCCTGCATCGACGGACTCGGATCTGCATCTTCGGTCTCATTTGCTCCATCCATCTGTCTCTGTCTCGGACCATCCTCACCTGTTCCTCTCTGGGGCCTCGCCTTGCTCTGTGCTCAGAATAAACACAATATCCCTCTGAAACCCATTAGATCTCCCTCCGCTGTTGCTTTATTTAGATTTGTATTAACACGCGTTCTGTCAGGGAAAATGGGATAACCTGCTTTTTTTTTCCCCCTTCTCATCTTTCCACTTCTAAGGCTTTGAAGAGTGTTTCTTTCTCCAAATAAATAGCCCTAATGGACGAAATAAAACGAGGCACTTGTTCCTCACGCCTGGAAAAAAACAGGGCGGGATTTAGAGCAGAGCCGCTAAACTGCAGCGGAGTTGTGATCTAATTACGCCCAGCAGCGTGCGTTCCAAAAGACAGGTAGCTCTTTTTTCATTAAGCGAGCAGAGACAGCAAATACATCATGTCGAGCGGATGCAAGGGAAAATGGCTGCCTAACGGGGCGGGGAGTAGGCTGAGAGGCGGAACCGGAGGGTGATGGATTGGGGAGTTTGGTGTGTCACGTGATACGCAAATAGGATCTCGCTTACAAAAATAACGCGTCAGACACTCTGTAAATGCAAACGAGCAGAGATGCAGGTCGAGGAAAGACATTCAGTATTTTTTTCAGCTATAAATTACTGTTATTGCAGCTTAAAATATTGCTTATATGCAAATATTTCAATATCTATGATGTAAAACTCTGATTAGAAACCTCCGCAGTGAACATGAAACAAGAATATTTATCGGTGTCACCTTTTTTTTTTTCATTTTTGTGGTCTGTGAACAGCAAACTGTTAGTCACAGCTGATATAAGAAACTTAATGATGAACTTTAAATATGCTAGCTCTGTATCAGACAACCTAACGAGCAAACGGAGATCATTGGCCACATCATTGTTAATTTGTTCGCTACTGGTAATGATGTACATGTAACCTCTGTCTTGCATCTAAAACTCATTTTATGATTTACAGCCATTACCTGAATGTATGTTGCATTTTTCCAACTCATGCTTGGATGTTGTACAGACTACATCAGCAAGACCAAGTTGCCATGAATGTTATTTGGACGTGAAGATTAAAATAAGATCAGCTGGAGGTGGAAGTTTAATCCATGATGAAATGACCATGAAACATGATTGCTGAGGTACGTTCAGAGACAGATGGTTAGAGCTATCGTTAAAAAGTATTTTCAGCATATCAATGCTACAGGAAGCTGTAAGATTGGATGCCCAGATGGTGCGCAACGAGAAGGGCCAAGCAAGGACTCTTGAGGTGCACAAGCAATTACTCGCTGTAGGACTATATACCTTAATAATGTGGTAGGAGGTTGTCATGCAGGTTGAAATGCCTGTGAGGCATGCCGAGATATGTGCTGAGACAGAGGCAGAGCTATCGTTAATGGATCAACAGCATAAGTATTGTACAGGAAGCTATAAGTAAGCTGTACTGTCCAAAAGACTGGGCCAAGCACAAATCCTTGAGGTATGCCAGCAATTACTTGCCGTAATGGCATACACTAAAATAATAAGGTAGGGGCTTCTCATGCTTGTAGAAGTGCCTGGGAGGCATACTCTAATCCATGCTGAGTCATAGCTGTATCCTGTCTTCCTTATAGCAGTTGTACAGTTATCCGTGAGATTGGATGCCCAGCACAGATCCTTACGGTATGCCAGTAATTATCCACTGTAGGACCATTTAAAGAGGTAGGACTTGAAGCATCTGGGTATCAAGCTCGTAAGACTGCTCAGAAGATTCTTTTAGTAACTGTATTAGAACCTACATATAATTTCATCCCTACAAGAACTGACCATGAAATCCTACCCTAATGCTCAATTCTAAAGTCTATTGTTTAGACCCTATTGGTCTGGACACTTTGGAGAGGCCATTCTTGAGGGTCTGGTTGGGATCCAGCAAGTTATTCTATCTATAGCAGTGGTTCCCATCCATGGTTGTGGAGGAGCCAGGAACCACTGGTCTAGAGCACAGCTAACCAACTCTAGTCCTGAAGAACCCCCTGTCCGTCCTGCTTTAAGGTTCTTTTTAACTCTTGGCCAGAATTCTTGAGTGTGCACCCTGGTTCTGAATATAACAACACTTTGCCCATGAGGAAATTTGAAAGAGTGTGACAATGTGACAATCCAATCACAGTATTCTGCAAGTAGTGCTGAGAGTTGATTGCTTCCACACCTGATGCATCTTGGTTTAAGTAAAGCAAGCTCCAGACCAGTGTTTTCAAGAGGACCCTGAATGAGGCACAAAAATAGCTTTCACATCTCAGCAATTTTACTGAACTCTCAGGCCAAATATCCCAAGCCTCAAGTGTGAAATTGACCCAAGACCTACTGTAAGTGGCTACTCTTAATACCGATAAGTCATTCTGTTTAGAGCTTCCCGAACTTTGCCATGGAGAGCCACTTGTCCTACTCCAACATATGAGATTCAACTTAGGAAGGAGTGTTCTCCAGGACCTAAATTAGGAACTTAGAGAAATCTAAAGAAGTGTTCTAGAGAAATGCAGAATCTCTCTGATTAAAAAGAGCTCATTCAAGTATTTGACCAGAAACTGGAAAAGGGATCTTGGCCTATAGTTCTTTATTTGATTGTTGATTCTTGGCATCTTAACCTATGAATTAACCCAGTCCCTTGCCTTAAGTTGATTATCTGTTGACGACATGGGTTCAGGGGTCAGGGAGTGGGTTGGCCCGGAAGGAGGAGCTCTGAAACGTTGGCTTCAATGAGAAGCAAGTGTGGTGACAAATGTAGGAGGAGTGGGCAAGGCCTCCTACGGGACCAGGGATGTGGGTGGTGGAGAGTGGAGGAGGGTGCTGAAAACGGAGAACTGTTAAAAAATGAGAAGTGTTTGTTGGGTTCCTGGGTTTGTCCTGGTGTTACGTTACATGTTGTAACATAAGTGCATCTTGTTTGGGGTCACAAGGTTAATGAGGCTAAACAATGAGGACATTTGGTCGAGCTATAAATAAACCATTGGGAATACATGGTGTTACAGAGGATTGTAGGTGTTGAAATGATGTATTTATTTTTAGACTATTCCGCCAAACCACAGAGTCAAGAGAAAGGGAGAGAAAAAAAACAAAGAAAGAGAGAGAGAGAGGGAGAGCAATAGATTTTGTGTTGTCGTAGAGGAAGTGAAGGTGGAGGAGGTGTGCGGGAGCTTTGAGGCTCTCTGGAGGAAGCGCGGAGAGAAAGATGTCATCGGCAAGGCTTTGGTTGATGCCACTGGCAGAGAGGCGGTGTAGGAGTGATTGATCAAGGTGTCATCCTTTTTTCCATTTAACATTAAAGCCATTTACATTTTAGAAAGGAGCCGTTCTCCCGGCCATTAAAAATTAATCACAGGAAAGTTGTGCTGGAATATCGATCGTCCATCCGCCGGTCTTCGGAAGACAATGTGCTGTCTCTGCAGTCACCTCTCAAAAATTTTCGCCTACATTCTTCATACCGGCGTTGACATTTCTCAGCAGGAGGAGGTTCCTAGGCTGCTCTTCTCACTGATGGAGACAAGCAGTACTGTATATATGTACACAGCAGAAATTGTCAGTATAAACAGCCATATGTGATAAAGCCTTTGTCAACTTATTTTCATAACAAGCTTCTTAATGTTGGGTGAAGCTCTGCATTGAGTTCAAACCATCTCGGTTAAGCTTTTCCAGTTAAAGGTCCCATATTTTACTATTCCTTTAACAAGTCAACACAGGTCATGGAGCTCTTTCGAAGAGTATGTGTTAATGGTTCACCCGAAATATCCCTCAGATTATCCTTTTTTTTTTTTATACCTCCACTCCACATCCAAGCGTGCCATTTTAGTGACTGTGTAAGTGAGCTACTCTTGAGCCACGCCCCTTAAGAGAACATGAGACCTAAGTGACAATCCAGGGGAGGGGATCTTCTGAGATGAGGTCACTCACTCTCTCTCTTTCACTCATGCTTATGCTGCTCAGGACAGTAAGAGGCTTGGAGTCTATCCCAGAGGATTCTGGGCATGAAGCAGGGTACACCCTGGATGAGACACACTCACTCACACACTACAGGCATTTTTGAAACGGCAGTAGGACAGCAGGAGGAAACCCAAAGCACCCAGAGGGAACCCACCAAATGCGGGGAGAACATCCTGGAGGTGCAACATGTACAGTACTGTAATGTGCCACTTACTGTATGTGAGGTCATATTTGGAGTGGGGGTGTTTTTTAACATGCACAGTGAAGACCCCAATTAGTGACTTTTGCATAATAGGGTCCCTTTAAGAGAGTTCGAATTTGTCAATTTGAGGACCAATCAGAACAAGCCATTTAACCATTTTCTTGTATTCTAATTTCTTTAGAGCTTTTAGAGTTGTGCATTCTCCTTCTAGGCTTGCTTCTAGTGCTTTCTATTTCAGTAATGGCTCGTTTTGTGGCCTCCTACCCTACCAGACAGAGATCTCGATATAGTCCTCACGCTAACCTTTCCTCTGCTTTGAACTCGTGACCTCGGTAGCCACCTCGCAGTGATCGCTGCCCTCTCCCATAAGTCTTTTGACTTCTCCCATAAGTCTCGTTCTCGTTCTCGCTGAGAGTTTCGAGGTGTGACCTTTCCCTCGGCATCGTCACGACGGTTTGATACGGCTTCCCACTTCCTGATAATTGAACCAACAGCGTCCGCCGGGACTTCCTAACACTAAGTTTTGTTTTGCACTCTTCTCCCAATTCATGCCTTCTTTTGTTTTCCTTTATGTCGAACGTCTCCGCAGTGCTCCTTAGTCTATATTTCCCCAGCTGTCTTTCAGATTCACGAGGCGAATAATGAGCTCTTAACCGTGTGAGTTTTATCCACTGTAATGATTCACTGTACTTTAAAAATAAATAAATAAATAAAAGCACAGAACTCGATTGTACTGTAGAGCAGTTTGAGATTTGTTGACTGTAGGGAAAACCGAGTCCAGTGTGAACTCTGGTTATAGAATATATTTATTTTTTTCTCTTAAGTTTCTTCTCATGTCCTAAAACTTTGCTTTTTTTAGGTTTATTGTAAATAATTTATTTATGCACGTACAGTATAGTGAAAATGTAATGCGGAAATTACGTACATACAGTATGGGGCGGAGTTTGCAGGAAATGAAAACGAGGTGTAATCTAGTTGCAATAGATTTCTACTGTACCTCGGATGTAGTGCCAGCAGATCTCTTCGCACATCATTCTATATTAATAGCTCATGCGCAGGGGCTTTTAGGAGTGGAAGGAGTCTCCAGTGTCAGCGCTTTGTCGCAGTCAGAGGTAAAGCTGTAATTTCTGGAAACGTCTCCTGACATCTTTAGTACTAAGGAGGGTTTTTTTTTGTGTTTTGTTTTGTCATAGAAACTTTATAAAGGGGAAAAAGAGGCACTTGTGAGGAAAGTGACCGGTATATACAGTACAGTATATGTAACTATAAATAGATGTGGTGGTGGTTTAGTATAGCATGCTGTTATCGGTGGTAAACCCTCTTCTGCACACCACCCTGCCGTTAGTTATTTTCCTATAATGACATGATGGCATCCAAGTGTCTTACCATAAAAACAATTTGTAATTAAATCTGCACAAATGTACAGTATGGCTCTGGATCCCGAGTCACATGTTTTGACGCAGATGCTTCAGTAATATTTAATTCACTTGTTCTCCTGAATTCCAGCACTGTATCTCTCTCTCTCTCTCTCTCTCTCTCGTGTTTGCAGAAATCAGATTTTCCTCACGAGCTCTACACAGCCAACAAGCTCATTTCCTAAACAGCTCAATATTCAAGCGATCTCACGCTGATGTCACGTCTGAGCCCGCAGATGAGCAGGAAAAGGAGCGAAAATCCGCTTCCGGCGTTTTTCTTTTTCTTTTTTCTTTTCCCCTTTCCCTTCCCCTTTCCCTGCAGTCTGAACCCGACGTTATTGCGCTTTAATTCTGTGTACTCCGAGGCAACAAACGAGGATATGAGGGTAGATCATTCGTCATTTTCCTACTAAATATTATGACAAGTTGATTGTGAGGTTGCGCCGAGCGAGGCATAGACGGCGTGTCACAACCCACTGATTCCAACCATTAACGGTGTAGGAGCTGGGGGCTGAATGGTGCGTGCGCTACACACTTATATAACAGCTTTCCTCCGAGCCTTCATGCTGTCTTAAACTGACAAAGCCTATAGCGGATGCACAGCTAAGTGCCGGCCTGAGCAACTGCATTGTTTCTTATAATGAGGTCTCAAGCCTCTACTTCACAAGCTGCATTCGTTTTCTCCTCGGCTCTCGGGTCTGTCTTTAAACCCCGTTGCCTCACTTTCAGCACGATTCATTAGTATAAAATGCGTTTTAGGCCTTCTTCTCCTTCTTCCTAAAAGAAAATAAACAAGTTTGCAAAGTTTCATCAAGTGACAATAAATAATTATAATAAAAAATGGTTATATAGAAACGAGACGTTTACTGGACAGTCACGTTTTAAAACATGGTTGATTATGTAAAGAGACTTTTATTCAGCTTTAAGGAGTCTCCAGTGCTTTCTCCACCACAGTGTACAGTATATATTTTCCACGTTATTAGTGAAAATAAAATGCATATACTGTATAGACACACATGCCTTTAAGTGCAATGAAAAATGAACATTTTCTTCTGAGGTTGAAAGATTTTATTGCTACAGTCTAAAAGTTGTCCACTTGTTCAGTTGCTCGTTAAGGCAGCAACAGTAACCAATCAGCCAATCACACAGCGGCAACTCGATTCAATCAGGCATGTAGACACGCTGAAGTGACTTTGAGCGCGGCATGGTTGTTGGTGCCATAGTATTTCCGAAACTGCTGACAGACAACCATCTCTAGGGTTCACAGGGAATGGTTTATAAAACCTCTTGTTGATGCCGGAGGAGAACGGCCAGACTGGTAAGGCAACAGTAACTCAAACAACATCTCGTTCCAACTTTGGTCTGCTGAAGAGCATTTCTGCACCTTGAAGCAGATGGGCTACAGCAGGAGAAGACCACCGGATGCCGCTCCTGTCCTGCTAGGAACAGGAAACTGAGGCTACAGGTCACATGGGCTCACCAAAATCAAACAACAGAAGACTGACAGAAAAAACTTCTCCTGGTCTGATGAGTCTCGATTTCTCCTGCAACATTCAGAAGGTCAGAATTTGACCGTAAGCAACATGAAAGCATGGATCCATCCTGCCTTGAATCAGGAGTTCAGGCTGGTGTTGGTGGTGGTGTAACGGTGCCGGGATGATTTCCTTGGCACACTTATGACCAGTTGTGATTGGTTTCCATTCCCCAGACTATCTGAGTATTGTTGCTGATCGTGTCCATCCCTTTATGAGCATAGGATGATGCGGCATGTCACAAAGCTAAAACAATCTCAGACGGGTTGCTTGAACATGACAGTGAGGTCACTGTACTCACACAGTCACCAGATCTCAATCAATAGATCACCTTTGGGACGTGGTGGAACGGAAGAGTCGCATCATGTAGATGTGCAGCTGATAAATATCCAGTGTGATGCTCTCAGGTCAATACGGACCGAAATCTCCAAGGAGTGTTGTAGAATGTACACCATGAAGAATTTAGGCATAAAGGGGTTCAACCCAGGGGTTCAACTAGTATGTAACTGTGTGAAGGGCAAAATGTGCATATTTTCCTGGTTATTTTGTATTAGAAAAAAAAATGCAAGGAAAAAAAACAACACATATTGCACATTTAAGTGCGATGACGATTGTAATTTTCTTTAAAGGAGTTTAAAGAAAAAGGTTTATATTACTGCAGCGTAAAAGAGGTTGTGCATCCAGTTTAATAATGCAAATATCATTTTACAAATTTTTTTAACAAGACATTTTTTTTTGGAAAAGGATAAATAAAAGCGAGCAAACATTCCCCACCATAAGGTCTTTTTTCAAATGGAAATAATAATAGTAATATAATGGGACGTGAACACTGCAGCCGAAAGGACGATGTGATATACAGTATAATCAAAAATCTGGAAAAAAAAAAAAAAAAAAAAAAAAAAAAATAAAAAAAAAAATTTTAATATAAAAAAGTAAAAAAAAAACAAAAAAAAAAAAAAAATTTTTAAAAAAAAAAAAAAAAAAAAAAAAAAAAATTATATATATATATTTGCATATAGAGACGTCAAACCAAACCAAAAAAAAAAAAACACAAGTGTTCTCCAACCATAACCATAAGGCGGTTTTCCATAAGATGTTCTTACACCCAGAGCTTAAACCAATATTTTCCGTCATGTTCTGCATCCTGTATCTTCCAGGTTATCTTTTATTGACATGGAATTTAAAAAAAAGGTGTATTTAAGATATTTCAAGTAGATTGTTTAAAGTTTGATGCATTCATGCATAAACCTTGATCTGTGTAAAGATATTTTATAGATTCTGTTTATCTAAAAATCTTTGCAGCAGGATTGTCTGTTTGTCTGTGCAAAAACAGAAGAAGAAAAAAAAACCTCCTTCCCAAGACACTCTCTTTTTACAGCGCTTAAAAAAAAAATAAATAAAAAAAAACATGCATTTTGTCTGGCTCTGAGCTCGCCTCTATTACCCAAGCAAAGCTTTCCTTTATGAGACCATTAAACGAGCACATGCAATCCAAAATACTCATTAGAACTTAACCTTCTAAGTCCTGAAGTAGCGGTTTTATTATCCGGCCTGGAGAAACGCTCCCAGTCAGCAGTCCATCGCTCGCCCCCATCCATTCTCTTATTTTTTTTTTTTTTTATGAGCCGGTACAATCAATAAAGAATGGTGTGGGAGAGCTTCATCCCGTCCAGAACATAATTTGTGTCAGAAATGTCTACTGTTCTGCAACGGTGTATTGACTTATTAAATAAAAGACGAGAAGGGAGGTTCTGAGTGGGAGTGCTGTGCTGGTGGAAGGATTTTTTTTTTTTTTTTTTTTTTTTTTTAATACGGGATATTAAGTTTTGGTATTACGGTATTACAGTCTGCGCGCGAGCCGTAACGCGGAGGCAATTTTCCCGAGTTCTAATTAGACGCACATGCAAATGAAGTCCGCAGTCGGAGGAGTTCTGATGGAATTTCAGGACGCAGGAGCGCCGAGCTGGCGTTCTGCGCCGCGATGGATGCGGCGTGGCTGGTTGTCATGGAGACGTGATGGAGTGAGGGTTTATCCGGGTTAACGTGGAGAGAATCTGGAAACGGCATGAGAGACGAACCTCAGGAGAGACGTGATGTCGTGTGTGTGTGAAGGGATTGACCTTTGATCCTTGGCTGCTGAGATCCAGATGAGTGGCCTCTTAATGGCGATGCAGGAATAAACGCTGACGAAGATGCCTATGAATTATGTAAGTCGATGGCCCTTGGATGCTGCGGAACCCTGGTGTGTTCTCCCAAGTGGAAAAGTGATTCGACTTTGAATCGACTCGACTGTAAGAAGTGAATCAAACAAGATGTGCGTTCAGGATCACTGAGAAATGTCGTACTGTAGGTGCGAACTGAGCCGAGAAACACACAGTGTGACATACTAATAATACAAGTTAAATATTTATCACATCTATTTATCACCAACTTGGTGTTCTTTACACTTTCTTTCTTTCTGGTTCATTCTTTCTTTTTATTTAAATTTTTTTATTTTTATTTTCTTCCTTCTGTCCCTTTTGTTCTTTTACTATTATCTATATGTACTTTAATTTTCCTCTTTCTTTCTTTTTTCTTTCTATTTTTTCTTTTTTATGTCTATTTCCATCCTTTGATCCTTTTCTTTTTTTCTTTCTTTTTCCTTTTCTCTTTTTCCTTTTTTTTCTTTTTTCCTTCATTTTTCCTCTTTCTTTCTTTCTTTCTTTCTTTCTTTCGTTTTCATTTTTAGTTTTTTCTTTCTTTTTCATTCATCATTTTGTCT
>JAQMYL010000008.1:25388947-25416315 GCA_030014365.1 Clarias pachynema
CCTTCTTTTTTCTTTTTTCCTTTTTTCCTTCATTTTTCCTCTTTCTTTCTTTCTTTCTTTCTTTCTTTCTTTCTTTCTTTCGTTTTCATTTTTAGTTTTTTCTTTCTTTCTTTTTCATTCATCATTTTGTCTTTTTTCTTTCTTTTTTCTTTCCATCTTTCTTTCTTTCTTTCTTTCTTTCCGTCTGTCTTTTTTAATTTTTCATTCTTTCTTTATATTTTTAATCTTTCTTTCTTTTTGTCTGTCTTTATTTTATTCTTCCTTTCTTTCTTTCTTTCTTTCTATTTTGTCTTTGTCTATTTTCAT
This sequence comes from Clarias pachynema, assembly GCA_030014365.1. Taxonomy (NCBI): domain Eukaryota; kingdom Metazoa; phylum Chordata; class Actinopteri; order Siluriformes; family Clariidae; genus Clarias; species Clarias pachynema. The sequence continues at coordinate 25,389,254 of JAQMYL010000008.1, forward strand.
CCTTTCATCCTTTTTCCCCTCTCACTCTTACCTTCTTTTTTCTATTTTCATTCTTTCCTCAATTTTTCCTCTTCCTTAGTTTCTTTCTTTCTTTCCATTTTCATTATTCCCTCATTCTTCTTCTTTCTTTCTTATAACTTGGTTGATTAAGCATTCCTCCCGACACCGTTCCCGTGACATTCCTCGCTGCGGCGTTCCTCTGCACCACCGTCAGCTGATTACCCACGCTCGCTTTTTTACATTTTGTCTCCGTTATGCAGGAGAACATTCTCAACTCAACCGCACGCTCCTCTCCGAGTTTTTCCATCACTTCATCACGAGGCAGCTGGAACAGCTGGAATGCTTGTGGCCCGCGGCGTGTTCGGGCCTGCGTGGGATGCTGCAGTGTTGCCGCGGCTGTCCGAAGCTCCTGCGTGCCCTCTGTAGGTTGGATTCGATTGCCAACCCGAGCAGGCGGGGGAGATTAAAGAGGTCTCGCTGCAGCTCTGGCAGATCCGCTGAAGTGAGAGGCTGAAGTGAGCCGAGGCCATTGTTCTGCCCTTAATTGAGCCCCCTATACTGTAGCCCTGGGGAAAGACGCTCCACAGCCACGACCTCTCCACCAGCCACGCTGCAGCCGCACCTCCGAACCAACCAACAGACACGACAGGAAACGTCCGCACCATCTGCCGTAGTCTTCCTAGAATAAAGACGGAAGGTGACGAACAAAAAGACCTTTTGTTTTTTAAGGACGTCTCATTAGACGGACGCGGCAAGAACTTTTAATCTCCATGGCAACCAGAACCGTCACACAAAACATGTTTGCTTTTTAACAGCTTCCTGTTACGTAAACGTCTACTTACATAAAAGTCTGTTTCCGTACGTTAGCACGTCCCCCATTCACACACCTCTGGACGAACTGTTGCTATAGAAATGGTAACGTATTTACATAAAGCCGCGCCGTTGTCAGAGATGCTGTAAATGGAAATGAATTAACGCCTCGTGGCCAATCAGGATCCAGCAGCCCTGTTTATTTAAATTACGCTGTACAGAAACTAACACTATTTTCAAAATTGTGAATTTATTTGTTTATATTATAATTTATTATTATCGCTACAATTTCTTTGTCTGTGATTGGCTAAAGGGTCGTAGTGATAATTCGTAAAAAGATTCCCAGTTTCTCTCCAGAAAGTTCTTTGGATGGTTCGAGGTTCTCCGCGTCCTCAGTGGACCAACCAAAAAGGTTTTGTTTTTTTTATTTCTTGTAAAAAAGTATCCATTTATGAACACATGAGAGAATAATACCATATATGGAAGGACATTTAGGAGGAATCCCCTCCGAGTGGGTTCTGTAAGAGATGCTTCTTTAAAACGCAGCCGTTCGGCGCGAGGTTTTTTTCTCACTCGTCACCGAAACGTGGCGCAAAATGATAGCGGCCACCGGTGTGATATTTCTGTTTGCTTAACATAAGCCCCTTCCCGCTGAGGACGTTTATAATGCGGAGGCAGCTGCATGCAAACGAGCCGGCGCTCATTCTCCTCCTGGCCGCGGTACGGATCAGTTCTATTATCTATTCATATGGACTCCCAGGGCTTTGAAGGGCACTTAATTAGTCTCCTCAGCGGTGACTGGATATTTGACCTTTAAAACTAAATTGAGTCTTTTACAATGGTTTCTCTTAGCTGGTCTTTCTAACATGAATGTGTGTGTGAGTCTGTAGGAGTGTGTGTGTGTGTGTGTGTGTGTATGTGTGTGTGTGTCGGGGGGGGGCGGGGGGGGTTGACACTTTTCTCCATTTTTTCTTCTCGATCAGCTTCAGCACAGTGTGTGTATGTGAGTGTGTGTGTGTGTGTGTGTGTGTCTGTGTGTGTGTGTATGTTGGAGCATTTTGTCCTGCTTTTTTATTTTTTATGTCATTTTAAATCTAAAAAAGTCTAAAACTCTATATGTAAAGCACACAGATTTTTTTTATGTAAAACAAATAATATTTAGTATTTTAATAATATAGTACTTTCTATTTACTTGTTCTTTCTTTCTCTTTTTTCTAGTTTCTTTTTTCAGTAATTTTTGCTTTCTTGCTTGTGCCTGTTATCATACTTTTCTTAATTTTCGTTCTTTCTTTCTTTCTTTCTTTCTTTCTTTCTTTCTTTCTATTTTAAATATACATTTTTAATATTTTTATCTTTTTTATTTTTATCTGTCTTTTTTTCTTTCTTTCTAATTTAAACATTTGTATTACTTTTTTCCTTCCTTCCTATTTTTTCTTTCTTTTTTTTGCTTCTTATGGCTATTTTCATTCTTTCCTTAATTTTTTTCATTTCTTTCTTTCTTTCTTTCTTTCTTTCTATTTCAATTTTTTAAATTCATTTTCTTGTTTTTATTTTCCTTTCTCTCTTTTTTTTCTTTCTTTCTTTCATTGCTTCTTATGCCTATTTTTATTCTTTCCTTCATCTTTCCCCTTAATTTTTCTATTTCTTCCTAACTATCTTTCTTTGTCACACACACACACACACACACACACACACACATCTGTACACTGATCTGTACCGACACCGTTCTGTGTTTACACCCCGGAGTCGAGGCTGGAAGTCGTCGCAGAAACATCGGCGCCGTCGCGTTTGAAACCGTGACATGAATACGGCTGTGAATCCGAATCAGTCCTGACGTCCTAGCCTAGCTGGTGCTAGCAGCAGATTTACGGTGCCCTCCGCGACGCGGCGTGACTGGCAGCGCGATTCATTGCTTAGCCTAAAAAGCTCTCGATGCACTTAAGAGCGTCCTACGGACGTAATGAATAAATGAGCGCTGTGAAATCGCGGCTTCCGGGAAAGCGTATTACTCTCCTCGCTGGTAACTGATCGCTCGGCCTGCAGCTCGAGACACCTCTCTAAACATTTTAACCGCTGATTAGATACACATCTCCAAATCCATGCCATCTTTACTGCGTCGTCCATTTCCGCTTGGAAATTTTTCCTCCTCGGGATGTCTGTCTCGATCTCGGCTCAAACCGTCGTCCGCTCTGATTGTGGCTTTTTTTTTTTTTTTGACAAATGAGCTTCTTCCTCTGCGAAAGAGCATTAGGGCTCAGAAGCGTGATGCGTTTTGGATGGTTCTTAGTCGCGGAATATGGTCCAGTGCCATCCTAATTATTTTAAAAGTTCTGCACGAGTCATTGGTCAGCATGACTGCTTAAGAAAACAGGATAATTAATTGAGGAAGGACGGCGAATAAATCGCGAAGGCTCGCAGTTGCTCTATGACAGCGCTCGTTTTTAACTCCTCCTGAAGCCAGCCTCGTGCTTGAGTTACAGGCTCGGGCTTGGTGCCAGAGCAAAGCGTCCACTGGCTGCATCCGGATGCCGGTTGTACGGAAAATCCCAGCAGCTGCACGGAAGCCGGAATAGCAGGAGTGATCTCTCGGACAACATTACAGGTGTCCGAAAACCCGAGAGCAAAAAAAAAAACCATCTTTGTAATAATTTCTACATGTCTACATGTGTACAATCAAAGCATGGAATCACACAGACGCAGATCAGGAGCGTCACAGAAGCAGGCTCTGATGTTTACACGCAGTGGTGTACAGCAGAAGACCAACCGAAGTCGTATGAAAAAAAATCTTTAGAGGTTTATAAGGGGACGACCTTATAAACTCAAATAAACACTCTTTAGAAACGCTTTTCTGCTCACCGCGGCTACAAACAGTGTCTATTTCAGTTTTCTTTGCCTCCCTGTTTGACACCGGCATCTGTTTATGTATTTATTTTACATTAGAAATCAAACAGCACATTTAAGCCTTTCCACCATTTCCAGCCTCCCAGTGATTTTCCCCGCGTCCCCTTTTCTATCACGAGCGCGGTACGGATTAACGCACGGCTGCTAACGCAAATGAAGGTAATTTATAACGTATCATTTGCAAAGCGAGACCTTTTTTTCCGGAAGATTCCTCTGCCCTGACACAGATCGTCTGCTTCGGCATAAATGATTTAGCGCCGCAATTAGCACCTGGAGTCATCCGTTTGGAAGAAGCACGTTTGCTAGATCCGAAGCGCCCGATGACATGCCTGGTATTCTGATTTATTTTGTATTTTTTTGTTTTTACAGTATGTAAACGCTAATAAACGATCTGACGTGTAAATGACGAACACAGAAGACGGAGCTGTCGTGATGAAGATCGAACAAGTTCTCGAGTTCTCCCGAGGCAGCGGCGTGATGTAATCGTAGTGTAGGTGTCGATTTAGTTCTGAGGAAGGAATTAATTATCTATGTAAAGTGTTTTATAAATCGATTAGAGTTCAGACCTTCGGAGAGAAGAAAAGTGAACCTGCACCTGACCCTCTGTGTTTGTCTTCGATGTTGTGATTTCCAATATTGTGATTTGTACAGTACATATCCGCTAGGTTGAAGCGAATATTCTTGCATTTGGAGAACAAACCTCTCGAACAAACCCGTCTTGTTTGCCAGCGAGACGTGTTTTAAAGACGGTCCAGTCTCACCACATTGTCCACCATATTTGCATGTGGAATCGTGAATCAGTTCCACGCGGTTTTTCCCGGGTTTGCCTGCGAGATGAGCTCGCGTGCTGCTCTTTCCAATAATTGAGAAGCATGAGACGAGCGGATGAAAAATATTTGGCCCCGGCTATAAAACACCGCGCCGAGCTACGAGGATATATATCGACTGGGTCCCAAACTCATCAGAGGATGGTTCAGCGGGGCTACTCGCATTAGTCGTGAAGCGAAATTGAAAATCGCAATCAATGATCGGAGCGAACGTTCAGCGGTAATGATATCGCATTGAGATAATCCAATAATTGAGAACCTGATGTATTCTCTATTGGCTTTTCGCTGCTCGGGTCGGTCGCAGTAACGGATCGCGGTCTGCCGCGGACCTCAGAGGGACGTCCCCGGGGAGTTCAGGGTCAGAGCCTCAATTAAAAGACACGTCAGGGCTGATTTCACCTATACAGACACGAATGTGCAGGACGGGGACGGGGACGGGGACGGACCGCGTTTTTAGACTCATTTAACGATTAAGGTGCTGGTACGATGCTACTAAACGATACATGATTGCGTAATAATCATGCTTTTCATCCATGACAGCACTTGGTGTCGTTCTGCTAAAGGAAACCGCCGTAATAACCCTCACACCGCTGATTATTTTCCTCAACCGGCACAGCGCGCGGTGTTGCGTTTCTCACTCTCGCTCTTGATGCGTTCGCAGAATGCTGATTTCCAGAAGCCTGTATTCTATAGCACTTAATATAATTCGGCGCCGCTTGGTCGGTGATTCATCATGTGCCTGTGTATGTAAAAAGGCCACGTTGAGGAAATGCCAGCGGTTTCTCACTCAGCGTTTCTGCCTCGTGCACAGTCCAGTAATTAGCTTGCGTGCTGCCTCGCTATCTCAGAAGCCTCTACACACACACGCACACACACACACACTGTAAAAGCACAGCAGTCACGCTGGCCGGCGTATTGTAATATTGACGAGGAGTGTAAAAAGGCTTGGGATCTGGCCGCGTTCTCATAAGCTGAGTGCTGCGAAAGTGCACTGCAGCAGCCGCCACCGCATGGGGAATTGTGCTTGGTCAGCGCGCTTTCTCTCTCTCTCTCTCTCTTTCTCTCTCTCTCCCCCTTCCCTTCTCATTACGCTTCAAAGGAGGGCCGCATAAATTAACTCTATCTCCAGCACACTCCCATCGCACACTTCTTCTTCTTCTTCTTCTTCTTCTCTTAACATGCATATTTATTCCGGGCTAAAATGGCCGACGCAGGAATGCCGTTCCCCGGCACGCTTTTATGCGTTTTTAATGCAGCTCTTACAACAATGGCTCTGTTTTACTGATTTATCAGCGGATTGATTTTCACTCGCACCGCAGCTTTCCTTTGCCATTGTCTCTAACCAGCCCTCCCTTACACACACACACACACACACACACCACACGTTTTATTATTTGCACTGTTCCTGCCTTCTCCAGCAGACCAGTTCAGTGCTCTCCACTGTGTCAGCTTAATAAGCCCATTCTGCTCGGCCGTGTCCCTTCGCCTGGAGTCAGCAGAGTTATCCTGCCTTTTTTTTTTTACCCCTTCTTCTTCTTTTTTTTCTTCGCTCTGCTCTTTTTCTGCATGGCTAAGATGCCGAGAAGCCGCTGGAGGACGAAGGACCCGAGTCCGAGCTTTGTTTGGCTCTCCATTCTGGTTTCCTGGTTTAAAAGAAAGGAAAAAAAAGGACTGTTTTAGTTTTTGCAACGTTACAAACAATGATTTCATCAAAATAAAAAAGGGGCGGGGAAAGAATCGAACCTTTGTGAAGAGGTGTGGTTGGGCGTGTTTTATCTACTTTAATATCCGATCAAATAAACTTATACTTAAGCGTTTATTTATAGATCAGTCACTTATCGATGGAAGAAATGACAACAGTCGCCACTTATTTATTAGATAAATCTGATTCGGCAATAATGTGGTCAAGTCCGTTATTGATTAAGTTCATCACGCTGATATTACAGTATATTTGAAACTTCACATCAACACGTTCACTAATACTTTTTTGTTCTTTAATCGATTCATCGTCTCAGATTTCACAGTTTAACTGTTCGATCTTATTAACGAATCCATTTCCGGAATCAGTTCATTCTTTTTCCGATTCACGTTTGAATCTTTCATCTATTGATTCACTGAGTCACACTTCACGAATGAAATTGTTTTCATCAATTCACATTTCACACTTCGTTTTTTCTTCTTTTACTGAATCACTGATTCATATTTCACAAATTAATTTATTTTTCCTGTTGACTCACTGATGGATCAATGACTCAATCTCATGATTCACTGAATCAGATCTTCTATTATTAATATTAATTCACTGATTCACATTGTGAAGGCGGCGGTGGTGGTTAGCGCAGTCGCCCTCCACCTCTACGGTCTGGGTTCGATTCCCATCTGGGATATGCCCCAGGCCCACCGTGACCCTGAATACAGAATAAAGCGCTATAGACAAAGAGTGATTCCACAAAAGAATCGTCAGCTTTTTAATCTCCTGTTTCACATTTTGTTAAATATTTTTTCATTAACTCACATTTAACCTTTCATTTTTTTCTTTTTTTTTTTTTTTTACTCAATCCCTGATTCACATTTCAGAAATTAATTCATTATATTGACTCACTGAAGGATTCATGATCCACAAATGTGATTTATTTGTTCTTGAATCAATTCACTCATTCTCAAACCGCAAATTAATTGTTTGTCAACTGAGTCACTGATTCACATTTCCATAAATAAATGTGTTTTTATTGATTCACATTCTACATTTGTTCTTTTACTGAATCGTTGAGCCACATTGGACAATCAGTATGTTTGTTTTATATAAACTGTACTGTATATACACACGACCGCTCAAAAGTTTGTGATCACTTTCTAACTCCATGGTCGTTCCTGATTGTTTATTTCTTTCTACACTGTAAAACAATACTGAAGGCGTTTATCCAAAAATCCACAATAATCTCCTTTGAACAGTTGATATTGAGATGTAGATCTGCTACTTCCGCTCTGTAAAGCTTCATAACGGCTCTAATCTGAGGTGCTGCTTGTTAATTGGTCAGTTTTGGTCTTGATTTCCTGGGAAGGTCTTCATGAGAGACAGTTTCATTAGTTTCAAAGCTTGATGGGTTTTACAAACACACTCGTATTGTGTACTGTTCTTGTGATAAACGTTCCAGAACAGCTGAGCTTTGTGTCTTAAAATAACCATTGACTGTTACTGTTGTTGTTGTTACATAATTACTCCTTATTTGTTATTTCACAGTTATAAAATCCTCAGTATTGTTGTAGAATGTAGAAAATAAATGAAAACAAAGTAATTTTTGATCCCAGACTTTTGAGCGGTCGTGTACTGTATATACTGTACAAATGAATTCATTAGTTTTTTGCCCATTTTATAACTCAATTTGTTTTCACTGATTCAGTGATCAAGAATATTTTTTTTATGAATATAAATTTTTTTTTAATTCGCATTTTAAAAATGAATTAATTTGCAAATAACTGATTGGTTTGTTTATTGATTCACTGATTCAATTCCACAAATGAATTTCCTGATTTGATCGATTAACTGATTCACATTTCGCTAACGAGTTGATTTATTATACTGACTGACTCACTGAATTAATAAATCAAAGAATTGACTTGCCACAGTGACTCACTTTGATTCAATTCCTCCAATGAGTTGCCTGATTTGATCGATTAACTGATTCACATTTCGCAAATGACTTGCCGGTTCCTGCATTGATTCCTTTCATTAGACGACGTTTACCTTCATGATGACGAACCCGCTGATTCCCAAAGCGAGTCCGCCGTGTCTTCTTGGTTGTTAGAGAAAGAAGGGAAACAGGAGCGAGTGTGTCCCTGGGTGCGTCCGGCCCGAGAACCCAAGCATCCTTTTTCCTCTCGATTTCCTGTAGAAAGAGTCATTACCGCGCGCGAGTCTCTGTGGTGCTGTTTGAAGCCGTGCTGTTTCCTGTGAGCGATCGCTGCACCTCCGAGCACCTTAAATTGGTCGAGCGCTCGAACGGTTTACACCCGATATCGACACTCTGCTCTGAAAATAATACGTAAAGACAGGACGGATATGAGCCGTGGTTAAGGGCCGACTGTAAGCCAGTCGATAGAGCCGAGCTCTGTACAGATAACCAGTGGCTGTAATGTACGAGCCAACAAGCGGGATTACTGTGGACAGTTTAAAAACCAAACAAAGCAAACACACCGGGCCGCCTACTTTTCCCCCGGCGGCGGTGTTACACGTGTTGGCGAAGGTTGGCTGTTTGGTTTGTTATGGGGGTAATTTGGTGAAAACACAACATGTTGGTGCAGATTTACAGTAACGTTCTCCTGGGGATGTTTTAAACGAGGTTTTAAGGGATGTAAAAACAAAAAATGTTCACGATGTATCTGCTGGCTGCTTTTTAATTAATTACTGCCCAGCCCAAAGAAAATAACCAAAGAAATAAATAAAATCTCCAAATAGGAAAAACTAACCAAGTTATTATTATTATTATTAGTAGTAGTAGTAGTAATTATTTTATTTATTTATTGAGAAAAAAAATCTAATAAATAAATAAAAACTCTAAATACTTAAACTTAAACCTAAATACAAAAACGTATTATTATTATTATTATTATTAATATTATTATTAGTAGTAGTATTGTTGTGTTTTTATTGAAAATAAAAAGCAAATAAATAAAATCAGCAATATTATTAAAACTAACATATACTACTACTACTACTACTACTAATAATAATAATAATACATAAATAAAATAATAATATTAATAATATTTGGATAGTTTTATTATTATTATTATTATTATTATTATTATTAAAGATAATATTCAAACAAATAAATAATTTTCCAAAATCTTATCAAAAGCTAATCTATTTTTTTGAGATAAAACGGCAAATAACTAAAATCTCCAAATATTATTTTTCAAATATCTTTTCTAATTTGACACAAAAATCTGCTTTATTTTTGGTCTGTAAGACTCTGACCCTCACGTGAGCTAAACACTCGTTATGTTGTGGACGTTTCTTCGCCCTCTGACGAGCTGAACTTCCTCATCTGCTCTCTCACATTCACGCTCGTACAGCGATCAGGAGAAGCAGCTTTAAAATGTGTAAAAATTTCATCTAATGACTTTTTCATTTCGGCGAAAGACGCCGCCGGTTGTGCTTCATTTCCTCATATCGTTTGTGTGGCTTTTCCAGACAGGTGCATTCTGGGTAAACTGCTGGCACAAAGTTTCTGATGCACCAGAATTTTCTGCTCCGAAGCTTAATGCCTCGATGTTCTCTTTGTCCTTTATCACATCCCACGCTCTTGAGTTTCTTTCCGTTTCTGTGTGTGTGTGTGTGTGTGTGTGTGTGTGTGTGTGTGTGTGTTAATCCTCATGCCGGGTGTTTCCTGCAGTATGTGAATGATGAAATCTTACTCCCGAGCACTCTGAAGCCGGACTAATGGTGGACACGTGCGCTGTCCAGGCGAGCTGAGTGCAACGTGAACCCATTAATGCTGTTACAGCCCGAGAGAGTCGCCTCCGTGAGGATTGTGTTCCAGAGACGGAGAGAGTGACGTCAGGGTGAAAGGTGTGAAGTTTCTCATTGGTTTTATGGGCTTGACTCTTTTTGTTTTAGTTTTCTTACATTTTCATGTCATAGTATCAGAAACAAGCTTTTAAAATATTCACTCGTCCATACCGGCTTAAACCTGTACAGAGCCTCTGAAAGGAGACTGCAGGAACTAGACGGGGTACACCCTGGACAGGGTGCCAATCCATTCCAGTGCGCGCACACACACACACACACACACACACACACTCACAAACTACAGGCAAGTTGGGAACACCAATTCACCTAATCTGCATGTCTTTGGACTGTGGGAGGAAACCGGAGGACCTGGAGGAAACCCACCAAGGTATCGAGGGAATCGAACCTTCGACACTGGAGGTGTGAGGAGACCGTGCTAACCACTACACTGTAATTAAACTGTGTAATTAAACAGGTGTTTAAAGTCCAGCAAGAGTTTAAAATTTAAAATAAAGTAAAATCTATTATTATTATTATTTAAAATAAACCTTTACCACGTAAAAAAATGTTTGGTCTGTTTATCTTTCTTCAGTTTGATTCTGTGATGTTTAGCTTTATAAACACATCTTCACATTTAGTCACATTTAACTAACACATAAACACAAAAATACATAAAAAGAATATATATATAAATAAATACAAATATTATAAAGTATTTTTATTATTTTGTTACAATAATATAAGTTTTTTTTCATATTTTAAATTACATTTATTCCTTAAACCTATAAAAATGTGTATTATTATTATTATTATTGTTGTATATTTATAAATGTATTATTAAACGTTTAATTTTTTAAATATTTAATTATTACAGGTGCTTTTAATTTATTATTATTATTATTATTATTATTATTATTATTATTATATACAGTATAATTCTTTATTATTAATTTAGTTCTTACTTTTACTAAATAAGCTACACAACTAAGTACACAAACATTCAGTGTCATTAAATTATGCTATATATTTTTAAAATATGAACATTTGAAATAATTAATTGAAATAAATAGTTTTTTGTTTTATTCATATGCAAGATTCTGTGTATCTTTATTACGATGTGAATAAAAGTGTGTTTGTGTATGTGTTTGTGTATGTGTTTGTGTGTTTGTGTCCCCGGGACTTGACTTTTCTATTTAACGCTACGTTACGTCATTACGTCCCGCCGGACCTGCGCTTGCTGTACGTGTGCTAATTACACCACGGCGCTGTGGAATCCTGAGTTCTGATTGGTCGGAAGGTGTTGATTATGTCTTGGCTCATTCCGGTCTCTTATCGTTTCCATGGTAACAGTTCCTACATTGGGATGTGTATGGAGAATGATTCCGATAAAGGAACGTTAGTGTTCTGCATAAGGAAGGAGTCTCCAGTGTCGGTCAGAAGGAAAGCCGTCGGTGTTGGTGTAGAAAATGATCAACTTCTGGTTTTTGGCAGTGCTCGTAGTGTTGATTAGTTTCCTATAACAACACAACACAAAGTGGTTTATTCGATGTTCGGTCATCATTTAGATTAGGATTAAGCTTTCCCTTTTTTTCTTTTGGAGCGATCCTGGACTTGAAACCCGGTACCTTATGGCATGTGGAATGGACCTGCACCTTGATGCATTTCCCGCCGCTGTCCTCCTTCCCGTGCCATGTCTCCCACTGGCATGGAAACAACTGTCTTGCCTTTTATTATGCATTTTTTCCCCTTGCATGGCTGTACAGAATCTGACAGATCTCATTTTCCTGCTCCTCGGCCTGCTCTGTTTGATTGACTTGTAATTACTCGCTGTGTGTGTGTGTGTGTGTGTGTGTGTGTGTGTGTGTGTAAGGGTGTGTGAGTGCATATGTATGTGTAAGTGTGTGTGTGTGTGTGTGTGTGTGTGTGTGTTTGGGAAGTCGGGGGGGTCTACAGTATTTGGTGTGTGTAATGTGTTACTATAATTTGTGTGTCTCTTTTGACAGATTCCAGGCCAGCAAATGAGTTGTGACGCCAACCAGCTCAGGGTAAGTGACGCTCCGTCGTTGTGTGTGTGTGTGTGTGTGTGTGTGTGTGTCAGCTTATCTGCATTTGTTAGTGTTCTTTTTTTTTTTTACGCTTGCATTACTCTCTGTGTTCCGGTTCTGGATTATTAAATCAAACACACTCAATTAATCAGTTTGCTGGAAAGAAAAAAGAAAAAACGCTCGTGTCGATGGAAGATTTCTATTTATTTATTTATTTATTTTTAATAATTTGTTTTCACTTGAACTTTAAAATTAAAACGTAGGTTCAAAGGATAAAAAAGTGTTTTAGGCATTACAGTAATCCTGAATATGTTTTTTTTTCCCTTTCTCAGTGAGATTTGTGCTTGCTCAAATTTATTGGCACCCCATTTCCTTGTTAAAATGTCAATTCAAAGAAGAGCTTGTTTTTTTTTTTTTTTAATAATGAGTTTGACCTAAACCTAAATGGGGCGTGGCCTAACCGTGTCTCTGACACTTCCTCAATTTGTGCTTGCTCAAATTTATTGGCACTCTATTTCCTTATAAAAATGTCAAAAAAAAATTTTTTTTTTCAATTTTTTTCCTCCTAATGAGTTTGACTTACATCGGAACCTGAAGTGGGCGTGGCCTAAGCATTAAGTGTTCCTCGCCTTCGCTCCTCTGATAGCTCTCTAATAAACATGTGCAGATATTATCACGGCTGAAAACTTTTTATCTCCCCCATCCAAACATCTGTCTCCTTCTCCATCATGTATTCATGTTCATGATCGGTTGCATCCCGTTTTCTCCGAAACACGCTTGTGTGTGTGTGTGTGTGTGTGTGTGTGTGTGTGTGTGTGTGCACGGAGGTATGGAGCGGGAGATGAATCGTACAGTACATATGGGAGAGATTTGTGTAACATTCTGTTCCTCCGAACCTCCCTGTAATTTATCATGGTTTGTTGAGGGATTTTGAGTCTGAACGCCGTGGGATGATTAATGTGTCTGATGCTGGCGCTCATACGCCGTCATCATTCTAATTCCTTCAGCCGGCGCTCGCTTGTTTATTTGCTTTTAATGATCTGAACTTTCTGGAAATTAGAGAGCGGGCGAGCGGATCAGGGAGATCACAAATGGGCTTTTTATTCGCGTCCGTTCCCATTCCTCTCCAGCGGATCTGAAAATAAATAAATAAATAAATAAATAAAACAAAACAAAACAAAATAATAAATAAATAAATAACTATTATTGGATCTTTTGGTTGTGTTGCCGCTCGCACCTTGCCGAAGATCGGCGTGATCAATACTGTAGGTCTGATTGTGACATGACGCTCGGACGCGGCGTCCAATTAAGCTGAGAGCAGCGCGGCCTCGGTAACGAGCCGGTGTCTCTGCCTGCAATTTTATAATTGCTGCCTCAAACAGGGGACGGCCGTATCGACGGTTACGGTCACTCTCCTACTTACGCTGATGCGCTCGGTGCTTACAGGCCGCTCTGGGTTAAGTGTCGTCTCGGAAAGCGAACAGGAGCGACCAGACCCTCAGGGTATAGGCGCAGAGTTACCGCCGTTTAACTGTTAAAAGCTTGTTTGGTCATTTTTCACTGTACAAACTGCAATTACAGACTAATAACCATCGAATAAAATGGCATGCTTACATGTTTGTATTTGTACCTAAGTGCTTTTAACCACGGCTACTGTCACGAACCTTGAAAGGAAGCAGGGTCTTCTCGCGAGTGTGATCGTTCCGCTCATTACAACGCGACGGCCTACAAGCGCAATCACAAACACCACTGAGGCTGAATTCGGTCCTGATCCCCGAACCTTTTAAAAATGAGAGTAGAGTTGGTCACGTAACCAGGGTTTGGTTTAGAAACCCAAAAACGTGGTGTCACATTGTCACTTCACGTCACTTCCTGTTTCATGGTGTTCTGCAGGTGAATCGTGAGGCTTTATTACATGTGCTTTAAATTCTTTATTACTGTTTTAGCATTTTATATAGAATTCTTTATTGTAGTTTTTTTAACTAAATAAAATGAATTACACATACACTGAATGTTATTAAAATATGCGCTCGCGACCTGTGTTCGCTGTACGTGTTTGTGCTTGCTCAAATGTATTGGCTCTCCATTTCCTTGTAAAAATGTACTAATTACCCTACGGTGCTGTTGAATCCTGCGTTCTGATTGGTCGAAAGGTGTCGATTTTAGCAAAGAAGATCTCCAAAGTCCTACCGGTGAAAGTCGTGCTGTAGTGCTGAGATTATCGTCGTTTTACATTACAGGAAAGAGCTTAAGTGTTAGTGTTTTGTTTTTTTTTCTCGCTAACTCTCTTTGTTCACTTGAATACTTCCTCCAGATGTCTATAAACTTCTTCTCCACTTAGTCTTCCTGGATTTCCCTGTAACATGCGAACGGCTCATGTTTTTTGATACAGCGGACGTACGTGATATGTGTTCACTCGGGGCGCGGTTTGGTTCAGCACTTCAACCCCTCCTTTTCTGTGAATAAACCTGAGAACATTCCGACACTCCATTGTGTGTGTGTGTGTGTGTGTGTGTGTGTGTGTGTGTGTGTACGCGTGTGTTTGTGTCTCTCCCGGTTTTGGACCGGCAAGCATTTCGAGGTTCTGCGGACAGAACTCATCGATTTTAAACGTAACAATTTTGGGGGCTCGTCCAACTTAAGATGTACCATATACAGGGTGATTCATTTGAAAGAGGCCCTGAATATTCTGTAAAAGCATTTGTTGTACAATTTGTTTAAAAGTGCAACTATTGTATTGTTGCTGTAACAAAGAAAGTTCCTCGCTGTGGGACGAATAAAGCATCGCACATAACGTGATCGATTGCACATACATCAAGTATGTAGCGTATTTTTTTGGTTTAGATTGCTTCATCACAACGAGAGTTATTACAAAATATTCGGGGCCTCTTTCGAATGAATCACCCGGTAATAATAAAGGGATAAACCTAGCGCCTACCGGCTGTGACGCGTGGAACTGATAAATAACGCCAGCCATACGGTGTGTAGCTGCACAGCTGAGTAACTGGTGACTTTTTGCTAAGGAATAAATAAAAAGTAAATACATAAAATGCAGCATATGCCATGTCTCGAAACATCTCTTGTTTGGCATGAAGGAGAATCAGGAAGCATAAATCATCAAACAGAAATCACGAAACGTGGCGTTTGTTTTAATTTAAACAATTCCGATTTCATGCTGCGGAAAAAATGTGATTAAATTCAGCTATTCGAATCAAACATGATGACATCATCACAAACGCACCGATCTTCCCACTCGGGTTCTGTAGACAGTATGGTGTTCTCCACTTTCTCTGTTTTGGTGTGATTTATCGGAAACTTAATGTGATGTAACATGTACATGTAAGTCGAACACCCTGGAGAACTCGCTGTCCCGCTAAAGTCGCTGTGGGAAACTTCTGACTCTGAAAGGATCTGAGAGAGATTCTACAACGGATATCATGTACGGATTCTCACAAAAGCAAAAGATAAAGAAAACAGGAACAGTGTGTGTGTGTGTGTGTGTGTGTGTGTGTGTGTGATGCGTAGTGGAGTTCTGTAGGATTTTCCGTAAACCTCGTCGTAACCTCACCTCACCTCGCCTCACCATCTAGAACTTTTCTTCTTTATAAGTCTGGATCTGCGTTCCTCGATGGCCGGGTCGTGATGGTGATCTCCCGCGTTCTTCTCCTCGGCCAGCCTCAGATTAAGCACCTTCATCTCTGAGGTTAATCTTCGGATAAGTCAATAACCCTCTCCCTCCAACTCCTTCGCTGCTTATTTTATTTTATTTCTTTTTTATCTGAGCTGTGATGTGAAAGCAAATGCAGGGATGTTTCTTTCTATCCAACTATTGTGCAAAAAGAAAAACAAACGTCAAAAATAACAACAACAACAACAGCAACAAAAAAGCCCAGTTTGCATCATTTTGCGGTATTCTCTTCTGTCCGGTTCTATTTCCGAAACGGTCGTTTCTGTTCCCTGGTGAGGATTTCTGCCGAGATCCCCGAGTTCTTCCCGAACCTCCGGGTGAAGCGGAGTAATCAGTGTGAGGAGCCGCGATGTTTATTTGTCATATCTTCGCGCCGGAGGTGCGGCAGTAGCGACTCGATGTCAGTAGATGGCTGTAGGAAAGTGCGGGAAGGAGAGAGCGAGTGCGTCAGAGAGGAGAACGAGCGGGAAGGCCTCTGCCTCCTAGAAGGGAATGAAAGAGAGAGAGAGAGAGAGAGAATAAAAAGGCCATGCGGAAGTCAGGTGCATTTACAGATTGTCTCTTTTTCTCTCTGGCTCCTTATTTATTTATCTTATTATTTTGTATTTTTCTCTGTCGGCCTCTTTGCGTCGGCTTACGTCTTACGACTCCTGGTTGCGCAAGACGAGATCGGATTTAGGTTGAATTTCTTTTTTTTTTGTTTTCAACGAAATAAAAGATAAAAAAAAAAAAAAAAAACACCCTTACTCCCCCCCCCCCCCCCCACCTTCCACCTTTTTTTCCCTTTTGGTAATTTTCTCCACGCGCTAGCGTATACGCTGGCTTTTTTTTTCCTTCCTCCCAGCAGTGTATGTGTGTGTGTGTGTGTGTGTGTGTGTGTATTGGAAAAGCCTCCCCCATCACCATCAGCATCACCCCACCCCTCACCGTCCACCTCCTCTCTCCTCTCCTCTCTCTCTCTCTCTCTCTCGTTCCCTCTGTGTTACTTTGCGAGCGCACTTTTGCTGGACTTCCTCGCCTGCGCGGATCTTCGGATCTTCTCGTTAAACGCTCACGTCAAGATTTGTTGCCCGAGCCACGGATCGCGAGAGCTCATGAGCGAGAGCTAAACACGTACACGCTGAAGCAGGGAAAAAAAATCTCTCTCTCTCTCTCTCTCTCTATATATATATATATATTTCTATCTACACTACGAAGAGATCTGCTACTAGAAGCACCTTTTTTTTCTTTCTTTCTTTCTTTCTTCTCCCTCGGTGAAGATCCCGTTCCCTCTTTTTCTCTCTCTCCGAGCGTCCTCCTAATAATAAGCGCTCCAGAGCGATTCTCGTAAATACCAGACGAGAGCAGAACAGCGCTGGGAGAGAAGCAGGACGGATTTTAGAACTTGGGAGACTCTGCGTCGCTTTCGAGAAAACGAGTGCACCTGACCCCCTCGCTCAAGATGATGATGTATCTGTGGGTACGTATAACATCCGTCTGTGTCCCGTTTGTCAAGTGTATGTGTGTTTGCGCTTTCTGTACTGTGTGTGTGTGTGAAAAGCTTGAGTAAGAGTTTTTTACGCTGGTTTGTTCTTTTTTGCTCTAAGACGACGCCGAAGGTTCTCTGCGCTCACACTTCTTGCTAAATTATGAATCCGCGAGACATGTCAAGTGTGACGCATCCCGCTGGAAAGACAGGAAGTCTGGTTTCGAGCGAGCGTTCTAAGTGAGTGTGTCCTGGCCCGTTCATTATCTGCCTGTTCACCTGCCGTTATCGCTTCGGGATCGGTCCGAGGCAAAGGAAAGACTTGGCCGCGCTTAATTGCCCGCGCTATAAATTTAAAGCGTCCCTGCTGTGCGGCTTTATCGGGAAATTAATCTTTTTTTAACCGCGCTCGTAATCTAACCGGCTCTAAAAAAATGAGAGAATCTGTTTTAATTGTGATGCCTTTAAAAAAAATATATAATAATTATGAGAAAGATTATTTCAGGAAACTTGTTAAGCAAAAGGTCTGGAGTTCTTCATAAATAATTAAATAAATAAATAGATGATGAATGCTGGATTTTTTAATTGTTGTTATTTCTGTGATGGAATGAAGTCATTTTTATGTCATATTATTATTAAATTTATTTTGATTTGCATTTATTTATTTATTTTTTCCTTTAATGCCCCACATTTATGTCTCTTCTCCGTCCAATGTGTAAACTCTCAGAAACAAAAAGGACGCCCCGAGAGCCGTCGCCTGCCTCCTGGTGTGACTACAGCAAAATGAATTTGTGATATTAAAGTGATGAATATTGAATGTTTAATTGAAACCTGGACGGTCTTGAAGGAATAGACGCAGACGGAGATTTCCCTCGAGGTGCCGATACCGCTCTCTTCCCTTTTTTCTTTTTTTCTTTTCTTTTTTCATTATGAACAAAATGCCACTTACTGACTTTCTTAAAGCTGAAAGATCATCACCTGCTGTACTTTGAGCTCGCTCTCGATCCTGATTGGTTGGTCGGAAGGTGGTTTATTTTATTTGAACAGAAGCAGCTCAGACTGAAGCGCGGCTGCAAGATAATAGCGTGATGCGTTTAGACGCGCTGGGGAGAATACGTCATTGTTTCCATAGTAACACAGAAAAAAAAAAAAGCAACACACTTTGATGGAAGGAGTCTCCAGTTACAGCAAAACCACAAGCTAAAGTTACACGTTGCGGATTCGCAGCAACAACACGAACAAAATCACAGGAACCGCGTTCGATGAGAAATTCTTTAGTAAACCAAGGAAAATTGTCCGTAAAAAGTTTCACTAATTCACGACTGTCTGATTGTTTCTGCTAATTGCCGCCGTATTTAACGAAGCAGCTGGTCCTTGTTTAAAATTGTAACTATGTACACTTTGTGTTTATTGTGACAGTTTGTATTTTCACAGCTAGCCATTAACAATCAGCTAGTTTGAGCGCAGTGCTAGCTAGAATCCAAAAAGATTAGCATCATTATCGCTAGTTTGCCTTAACTCATGTTTTCCCGCCTTTTTTTTTTTTAATTTAGTGTAAATGGAAAATCAGTGTGTGACTTCAGGTGTCCCATTCAATACTTTCTTATTCCACCTGAATCGATTTTCTGTTCAAACTCCCTTCAACTTGTACCCGAGGATTTATTTATTTATTTATTTATTTTTTTTTAAACCAATCCGACTCACTCTCCTTCTCAAAGTTCTGGTGCATCATCTGGCTGCAGGAGATTATTCCTTATCACAACTTTACAAAAGCAGCCCCGGCTGTTCGTGTGAAGGGCGCGTCCCGAACAATTCACGCTCCTCGGAAAGCTGTTATTACTTCGCGAGGCGGTGTTTTATGTTGCACTGGATCAACGAGAAGCCTCCTACATGCTGGCGTTAGGCGTGAGAGTCGGCCTGATGGGAATAGAGCCTCCGACGGTATTGCGGTGTTTTCCTAGACAGATGGTGGAGTTTTTCCTTTGCCATCTTTATATACAGCATACAGTGTGTGTGTATATATATATATATATATATATGCAGTGATGTGCTGTGTGTGTGTGTGTGTGTGTGTGTGGTCTTGCTTGTGCAAGTCTCTCGTGAGCGAGTGTTATTTGTGCTGTCGGTTGTGGGTGTGGCCTGTGCAGTATTTTTAAAGCTTTTTATAGCTACTAAAACAAATCGCTTTTACTTTAATTCCACACGACTGATCAGGGTTTAATCAGTTGGTGCTGCATCAAAACCCTCATTGTCTGTTTTTTAAAAAAATCAGATTAGTTTAGCAGTCGGAGCTAGCTGAATTAGCGACGTACCTACAGTGCACCCACCAGACACCAACAGTCTCCGTTTGTCTTTATATGGAAGAAGTTTTTTATTCTATTTTATTAAGCATAAAAAAAAGAAAACGTCTAATTTAAGTCCTGACCCAGTGAGAAACAGGTGCAGATGATGTACAGATGTTCAGGCCGGTGATTAGTGCACTGATGATTGCGCTGAGTGACTGGAACAGACGAGAGGGGAAATGAGGTCGCTGCTGAGGCTGTTACTGTACATAAACCACTAGTTTTTAAATTGTATCTTTAGGCACTTCTCACCCTGTTGCAGTAAAACACTTCTTCACATGTAGGCCATGCAAGTTATTTTAATTTAAAACAAACAAAAAAAATTCTTCCTTCTTTGTTGACTGCCTTAAGTTTGTCTTGGTTGCCAAATTTGATTGGACTTCGAACGCACCTAATGATTGGTGGCTCATTAAAAGTTTTCATTTCACGCGTTTACATTCACCTGCCTCGAAATAAAGGTCGACCACGGTTTCGATGTCGCCTGAATAAAGGACATGTTTTTACACGTCTTATGAGTTTTTACTCACTTTTACATTACGTTCTTTCTTACACTTTCTTAAGCATTGAGCTTAACAGTTCTGTGTCTCGCTCGCTCGCTAGCTGCGGATGCGACTACATACTTATGATTTTTTTTTATTCCGTCATTTGATTCACAGAAAAAGAAATCATATCCATAACACATTTCTTATCCCTGTCCATCACCCTACCCGTAACCCTCTTAAAAAGTGTTGCATTAGCGCTTTCCTTTTCCTTTTTCTTCTTCTTCCTTTTTTTTATTTTACTGTCAGTTGGACCTTCTCCAGCTGGACTGTGGTTTTGGCGAACGATTTGATGCAGCAGAAACGCCATCCAAACTGGCCGGGCCTGACAGTATTGCTTCTCTCTCATCTTCGGCCGCCCCTGCTCCCGGCAAAAAAAGTGCTTGCGAAGGCACCTCCTGCTCGGAGTTGACTTTCAATGGATGCTCTGAAAGCAGTTTATTCAATTGATTGATAAAGGTCGCCCTCGATTATATTGCATGCAGGAAGCGTGACACACAAGCGAGGTTGGTAGTTTTTTTTGAGCCTTTCGCTTTGTGAACGTCAGCGTCCGAGCTTCCCAAAAAAATTTTTAAAAAAATGAATCTAAAGGTTCGGAGCAAAAAGCTCTTTTGTACAGTTTTGGCAAAATTCATAGCCGTCTTTCCCTCTTCCTTTTCCAACATTTCGGCCATGGCGTCTAGCGTTTAACTCGCATTTTGAAAACTGAGCTAGAATTGCTTGTGTATTCTATTGTGAGGCGAAACACAAGAGCTAATCCTGTGATCAAATCCTGAGATTCATTCAATATGACTTAAAAATTTTATAGTTTTATACCTTCAGTTCCTCGTTTACTTGTTACCCGTCTCATTACGGTCCTGACCATCAACTCAGATAAACTACAACAATAATCACAACAATTTAACCCACTTTTCTACTGGATACGCATTAAAAAAGCAATGGATTTTTGACAATGTCGAGTTAATGCATAAATATGTAAACACATTAACGCGGAGAGGAGTTTGATGGTACCTAACCCGTAGAAAAGTCATTTCTGAAACTGTCATAGCTGGACGTAAAACATGTCACGATGGACTGCATTTCATTCATTTTCATCAAAAGCGTAAAATATTTTGAACAGCTTTTATCTCCAGCATCATGCTGGTATGTCACTTCAAAGTGTTTGCGTCATGAGCTGTCGTAGCGTCAAACGCCTGATCACGGTATAACCTGTCACGAATGTGTTATAAAGGAGTTATTAACACATCAGGACAAGCACAGATACTGTAACACAAAAACATCCCTACATCATCATGATGATGTTTTTTAAAATAATCTCAATAATCTGACATTGATAATATTTATAACCATATAACATGCTATAACACGTTTATAACATTTATATGAACTAGTTGATAAAACTGTCTAGTCATTAAAATCTTAGAAACTAAGAACATTGTAATTGAGCCCTAAATCATAAGACTGTTTTAACCAAGTCATAACAGTTCACATGCAGTGCAGTAACAATAATAATATCAGGTTATCTGTTTGTGTTCTGACAGGTCTTATAACATGTCCTCATTATAGCTGTTATTAACACTTGAAAACGTTGTCACTTTCCGAATACAATATGTAAAAACCATGTAGTGACCATGTACTGTATGAGGCTGTCAGGGACTTGTGTCATAAAAGTGTTAAGACAGTGTTATTAGAGGTTAGTGTAAAAGGACAAACATTACAAGTGACATAGGTAATGAAAACAGTAATAATTATATATTAATGGGTTATTGCAAGACAAAACTAGTCACAACACATCATTTACATTTTAGGCATTTGGCAGACGCTCTTATCCAGAGCGACTTACATTTATCTCCTTATACATCTGAGCAGTTGAGGGTTAAGGGCCTTGCTCAAGGGCCCAACAGTAGCAACTTGGTGGTTGTGGGGTTTGAACCTGGGATCTTCTGAACCGTAGTCCAATGCCTTAACCACTGAGCTACCCCTGCCCAGACAGAGACACTTTACATGACAGTAAAGAAGAAGCACAGGACTGTTATAACATCATGTGATACATCAATGAACGATAACGCTGACGTGACATGGTTATAACAACCAACATAAACTGCCATGACAGCATATAACCTTTACTACAGCATAAAATAACCAAGTCAAGGATGCTGTAACAGTTTATAACACTGTCATAACCATGTCATAACTATTCATATTCAATAAAATAATAACATCAAGTTACATGACATCCAAATATGTCTATAGGAAAGGTCGAGACTAAACCCAGACGCCTGTCTATGACGTCACTTATTATGCACCTCACTTATGCATGTCATAAGCACGTGCGCAGTGAAATAATGATGTCAGGTGACCTATGTTCTAAATGTCATCCTGGTACCAGTAGTATAATGTCATGGACTTGGACGTAACATGTCATAAACGTGGCGTGATGGACTGTGAATAAACAGAGCCATAATTTTCGACGGATGTCATGACCTGTCATAACTGTGGTTATACATAAATGCTTTAACCTGTCTTTAAAAACAAACACGCATATTATTATGGATTGTTGTTGTTGGCTGGGGTTTAGGACAAATTATGATGTTCTGATCTGAACGAGCACATTATAACAGTTTTACGTCATCCTGTTCAGCCGGGCCCGGCGTCATGTTATTCATGCTACTCTAAAACTCCCTAATCTCAGCCAGCGTGAAAGGTATTAATGGTAACGCCACGGTCCGCGGCGGCGCTGCACGGATTTAAAAATGGCCCCTCTCGCCAGAGCTTCGCGGCGTATGACAAATCAATGCATAGCATTTTCATAACGAATGGGCTTGGCATTTGCGGTGCACGACGGCTTGCTGACCTGTGACAAGCAGGGCCACGGCATTTCATTACAGCTCGCAAATCGAGATAGAGAGAGAGAGAGAGTAAGAGAGAGACTGACTTTCTGACCCCGCTTGCTGTCCCAGCATGCACCGGGGCAGGGACGAACAAGGCCCGTGGCACGGAGAGGCGATCTCAATTGATTCGGGTTTCGCTCCTGCGTGGTTTATATTCGATCTCCTTCCCACTAGGATGCTCTCTGTTTGTTCGGTGATCCCATACCGTGATTCACGAGAGGAGACTGTGATTTGACGTTTGCTTCAGAGGTGACATCGTCGTAACGACAAATCGGCTTTTGACGTCCATTGAAAGAGAAAAGTTCATCTTTTTTTTACATTTGAAATGCATTTTCTTTTTGATATATAATGCAAATCTATTAGCAAGACCCTACGCACAAGATGACTGGCACGAGACGGGGTACAGGTCACTATGGGAAATCTGGAAAGCCAGTTATCCTGCTCTGCACATCTTTGGATTGTTGGAGGAAACTACAGAGATGAACCCCACCAAAAACACAAAAGAGGGAGGTGGGAATCGAACCCTCGACCCTGGAGGTACGAGGCGACAGTACAGCGCTAACCACAACGCCACCGCGCCGCCCCCTACGCTACTTAGCGTGATACTTTTCTGATTCAAAATACACCAGCATGGAATGATGAGAACCGAATGTTTATCCTCGTCTTTATCTTTACCGCATTTTGTTTTCCCATGAACCAAAGATGAGAGACAAATGCAAAACTCCACGTCGACTCTCGCAGTCCGTTACGCCCTGTTGCGCCGGGTGATGTGCCGCCGCGAACACGGGATACTCGAAGCGCTTCCATAAACACGTCTTTATTACACCGGGTGTTCATCACTGAAAGACTGTAACACGGAAGGGGGGATGGGGTTGCATTTGTGGTGGGGGGTTTTAGCCTTTTTATTGAGACTATAAAACACACACACACACACCAACTGCCGAGGAAGGACAGGAAGAAATCACATTAGAAAAAGAAAGAAAAAAGGGAACAGAAGGGACTGGGAAACACCTTTGCGATAACGGTGGCAGCCGAGCGTCCGGTAAAGTCCCGGCTGAAAACCCGGAGATTACTGTGTGATTTCGACGGAGATCAATGAAGCTTTGCTAATAATTCACAGCGGGGAGGACCTCCAGGGACGTGGCATTTATTTACAAATATCAGCACCAGCCAGAGCGATCGCCTCCAGTCCTCTCCACTGGTCCTGAAGCTTGGTTTATTATCGAATGCTTCCCTTTGACCGTAGTAAAAAAATAACACACACGCAACCAGATCATTTACGACCCTGGTGATGACCCGGCGTGTTTTGAATGTTGTTTGTCAAACCGTTCGGTGTCGAGATCATCGAGCACGATCGAAGCGGGTTTACAGACTCGCGGTGGCTACGAAATGTCAGACGGATGAAAAACATGGCGTAGGTGTCTGGAATGTTCTTCGTTAGAAGTAGATAATGATTATAATAGTGTCTTATATGATTGCATGAACACTGGCTTTAAATAACGTTAGAAAATCATTAATAAACCTTACTTTGTAATTACTCACATTGAACATGCATCAACACATGATGTCACTATTTATAGCACGTTGTGGAATCCTTATACAGTAAAGACTTTGTTTAAAGATGATTAATTAATTAAGATCCTTTTTTTTCCCTCATAATCATCCACTATAGTCCAGTTTGTAGTTGTTAATTTAATCGCCGAGCCTTCATCTGAAATCTCTCTCAAGAATATGAAGGATTAATCATCGAGGTCGCTTTCGACTGTCCCTGAAGTGAGCTGCAGTTCTGCTGGTTTAACCCCGTCTGACCCGAAATGGCACGAGATTATCTTTTATAATTAGCACGGCGTGGAATCGAAGTAGCTTACTCGCATCGTCCATCCGGGGGGTAAGAGGGGCAGCCGCTGGGTCTGAAGTGCCTCGTAGAGTTCCTCATTACAGCATGATACGGTTCATAATATATACAAGGGGTGTTCATGTCAAAGCGGGACATTGATTGAGCTGAATAACCGAATACCTTTATGAAAGTAAAACGTCCTTTACAATCCCCTGCTACACTCATGCAGTCATCCTAGCTTTTCACTAGAGTTTGGATAACATCAAGGTAGAAAGTTTTCTTTTGGACTTTCTGCTTCACGTCTGAAACACTGGCCTCCCAGGAGTTCCTTGTGGAAATGGCTTGAAGTCAGGTCAGGACTGTACGGGGAATGTGGCAGTAACTCTCAGCCATGTAGTCTGCAAGTGGTGTTGTTTTCAAAGATCGCGCCGGCAGTGGGCTCCGAGCCACTATGGCTTCAATCGTCATTCAGGGCCGTATGAACGTTCAAATGTCACGGATTAACTCAGATGCCCCCCAAATTTTGTAAGAGTTGTCAGTTGATATTTTTAATGCGTTTATCTCTCTATAACAGTTAAACTGTGCTGTCGATGGCAGCACGTACAGGTCACTAGTGGATCTGTTCCTCCTCAGTGTCACAGGACAGTGGAGAATGGAAACAGTTCTGAGAACAGTTTAGAATCACAGAACTGGTTCACTCGAATTGACCCTGATTCTAGAACTGTTCCCAGAACTGATCAGCTCAAAATCCCCCCCCAACACATCACCAAGCTGCTACTGTCGGCCCTCGATCCCTAAACCGCTCAGATGCAGAATGAGTTACAAACGTTCTGTACAGTACTGTATGTGTGTGAATGTAATGTAAACGTGACTGAGGTTCTTTTTGTTTGATTTGTTCAATCAGTTACGCCCCTGCATCAAATCCATGAAGCTTGAGGAATATTAATTTATTCCTGTTAAATAATTTTAATGCTTTTAAAATGCTTTTAAAGTAATCGCAAGCGCCCGTGTGTTAACCTTAACAACGAGCTGGATATGATATTATCCAAATATAATGCTATTATTATTCTGAGAATTCTACATAACTGGAATGATTTTTATAAACCAGTAACCAATAAAAATGTGCATGATGTTTATGTATAATAAACATATACGTATATATTTTTTATGATAAGATCAACAACATGTTAAATTTTTATTATTAATCACTCCTGCATCAGTAAATGATTCTATAAACCTTTTTTCTTTTGAAGTTTTTTTTTTTTTGGCAGAATTATTTCACAGGAAGATCACAAGGTGTTCCTCTAGTGACACGTCTAAATTATACATAAAAAAGTCAAATACAGTGGAACCTCGGATTACGAGCATAATTCGTTCCGGAAGCGGCTCGTATTCCAAAACACACATAAACCAAATTGAATTTCCCCATAAGAAATAATGGAAACTCAAATTATTCATTCCACAGCCCCCAAAAAATAATACATAAAAATAATTAACACAAAATATTAAGTAAAAAAAAAAACTTTACCTTTAAAAAAAGTAAAAATAAATCCCGACAGATAAGTGTTTCCGTTTGTGCACGCAGGCGCTGTGTATGTGTGTGTGTGTGTGTGTGTGTGTGTGTGTGTGTGTGAAGCTAAAGTAAGAAGCCCCTTCCCCCTTCCCCTTCTAGTTTTACACAGTTACCCTTTCTCCACTCTTTTCACACACACGCACACACAATGGAAACACTGTTTTATCTGAAAAATAAACAAGAAATCTCTCTAATGACACTCGATTGAGCGACACACTAACGGAATCACTGCTGTAAAATAATAATTAAACAAATTAACCTGCACTTTACCTTTGAAAAGAATCGCGGCAGAGCAGTGTTTCTGTGAAGAGCAGAGAGAAAGAGTGTGTGTGTGTCTGTATGTGTGTATCGAAAGTAGGAGGGGTCTGTGTGTGTGTGTGTGTGTGTGTGTGTATGTGTGTGTGTGTGTGTATGTGTGTGTGTGTGTGTGTGTGTTTGGCATGGTGTCCAATAACGCGCGCGCACACAGACACAAAGAGCAGACTGAGCCTTGAGCAGAGGGAGAAAATAGATCTTTAACCTCTCTAATGAGACTTGCTTTTGCTTTACATAGAGACACAAAATAAAATATGTTTCACACACACACACATGGTCACAGTGTTATAGTAAACAGTACACGCGTGCACGGATGT
>JAQMYL010000008.1:25480114-25492921 GCA_030014365.1 Clarias pachynema
TCGATTAATGAGTTTTTGTGGATTCAGCAGTTCTTACAAAAAAACACACTGTCTGGATAACAGATCAAACATGACAGATATGGGCGTGTCTTTATCGATGTGACTTCTACACATTAGATAGATAGATAGATAGATAGATAGATAGATAGATATTTTACTGATCCAGAGGACCTTTCCCCCCAAGAACGCATATACGCATAAAATGGTTATTTTTGTCGTAGAGGATGTGGCTCCCGAAGTTGCGGGTCTTGATTATCGATACATCACATGACCGTATCGTGTGTATGTGGGCTGTATCGGTGCTAGGAACTCTTTATAAACATGATATATAGTTATTTTTTAAATATTTTTTAACAGCTGAAATCTCAGAGACACTAAAAATATAAATATTACCCTTGACCACACCTCCTCATCTGGCCAATTGGAATATGGGCTTATGTGAGGAGTGTTCAAGTCAAACTGGAACTTTTAATTGTCTGCATGATGCACTAATGCACTTATCCCAGTGTTTCACTAGTGCTTGGACACCATCAGGGTAGAAAGTTTTCTCAGTACATCGGAGACGTGATTGGATTGGACCGCCTGCTTCATGTCTAAAGCTTCATGAGCTTCATGTCTAAAGCTCCTGTAATGCGCAGGTGGTGCTGCTGAATGATTGTGCGACAAGTTATCCGTTGATTTAGGATCAGACGTTCCACCTGCTCATTCACCAGGAAGTTCATCACAAATCCCGGTTTGACTTGAACACCCCTCGTATCTATCTGTCTTGCTGGCGATGTTCAGAGAGGAGATCTTCCCGTGTGAGGGTTCTGATGCGTGGTTCACTCAGTGAACACGGCGCTCCGCACTCAGCCGAAGCTCCGACGTCTGGTTGTCCAGGGAACGTTAAGCCCGCGAGTGCCGCGCACAAACCGTATTAAGTCATCTTCTCCAAATTGTCCTTGCAGAACTATATACGTTGTGAAACAAGGCCCAAGTCGGGCCGCCGCCTCGCGGAATGAAGAGCTATTTGCGTTATTGCCAACATGATTGAAGCTCTCGAGGTGCATCCGTGTGCCATCAGCGGCTGTAGGCTGCCTTTAAACGCTTTCCCTCCACATCCATCATCTTCCTTTATGTAATGTATAATCTACGGCCCATTTCGCCGGCACTCTTTCTGTCTTCGGATGCTTTCTGCGCCGCGACGGAAACGTTCGGGAATTTCTTTTTTTTTTTTTTTTCCCCTTTATATAGCGAGTCCTTTGAGGAATCTGCTTATTTATTTCCCTTGAATATTGGAACATGTTCAAGTAAATGAAACATGGCTGAAGGACATCAATCAAGGGGAGGCCTGCTTAAACAGTAATTACATTCACGGATTAATGAAAGCGCTCTCACTCTCTCTCTCTCTCTCTCATTTTCTCCCGATCTTTTATTTTCTATCTCGCCTTCTCTTTCTCCGTTTTTTTGTTCCTTGGATGTCTGACAAATAAATTGTCCTTCCCATAAATAGTGCGCACTTGTTTAATTTCATTATGTAGATTTTTTTCACAGAGGCCAGCGCGGCATATCTAAAAGAAGGAAAGGCTCGAGAGGTACGAGTCTGCAATTCTTGGCAGACTAAAAAAAAACAAATTTTTTTTTTTGGATAAAATGACGCTCCGCAGGGAACCGGACGCTCTCGGCTCGCTTCCGAGGTGACTCAGTGATTCTTGAGGTTTTTGCTCAACTGGCCAAAAGGTTGAGTGTTTAAACGCCAGTTTTTTTTTTGTTTTTCTTCACAGATCCACGGCTGAGCATTTAAGCAGAATCGATCCAGAACTGCTCAGCTCTAAGTCTGGATCGTGTTTTC
Source organism: Clarias pachynema (assembly GCA_030014365.1). Taxonomy (NCBI): domain Eukaryota; kingdom Metazoa; phylum Chordata; class Actinopteri; order Siluriformes; family Clariidae; genus Clarias; species Clarias pachynema. The sequence continues at coordinate 25,481,946 of JAQMYL010000008.1, forward strand.
CGTCACTTCAGATCTTGGAAACGAATAAATGCGAAAAAGCCTTCCTGCTTAACGCAAGAAGCACAACAGCCATTAGAGTTATTATCTCGCTCCGAAAAACGATAAAGAGAGGAATATGTAAAAGCGCGGCACAGATGAGGGGAGAAAAAGGAGCGCACGGAGAAAAGACGGGAAGAAAACAAATGGCATCCTTCACTCCGCTGAACGAATGGCTCTAGTTAAGATTGATTGCTTTGGCGTCTCGCTGGTGAGGTAAGGAGGGGAACAGAAAAAAAAAAAGGAAACGAAAAGAAGTGGGCTGAGAGAATGAGAGTGCGTCTGAGAGAGAGAGAGAGAGAGAGAGAGAAAGTGGGCTCTGACCCTGCAGAGTTGCTGATATCAGCAGTCCTGCACCAGCGGCTGAGGCCGGCCTGGATATTGCCTCGACTGCGCGTGATTTGTCTGTCGGTTTGGACGCGTCAGCAGCGCCGTAAAGCAGCCGGAATAAAGAGCATTTCCGGCCGGATGACTAATTCTTTGTTGTTTATACAGTATGTGCTGGGATCTCTGACTTTACTGGTGTTTACTGTTTATTTCTCTTCACGCCCGAGGTCTTCTTACTCTCCCGCGCTGACGGATCAGTTCGCACTTGGAGTAAACCGCTGTAAAGTGAGACGGATGCTAAAAATGTCCTGTTTGTAATAAAGGACTGGATTACTTTCTCTGCTTTAAAGGCTCTCTATTATGCAGAACTCACTTTTTAGTTATTCTTAGACTTTAAGACTGATATCCAGTGTGTGTCTGTGTGTGTGTGTGTGTGTGTGTGTGTGTGTGTGTGCAAACAAACAAAGAAACTAACATAAAAAAATGCCTGCTTTTTCCCATTTTTGCCTAAATATTAGATTTTCCACCCTATTGTGACCTCATATAAGGAGAAGCCCCTCCCCCGGCTGGTTGTTTATCTCTGCTGTTTGTTTTTCTGGAAGGGGCGTGGCTTAGCAGGAGCTCAATTACTTACACTGAAACCACATGAGTGATATTTCAGCTGGAGGATTAACACACACACACACACACACACACATTTTAGGGGAAAATAGTAAAACGTGGGACCTTTAAATTTAGCTTGAAATAAAAATAAATGAATAAATGAATAAATAAAAATTTTATAGCAGTAAGCCAAAAATGCCGCGCGGTGAGCTAGCCTGCTAGTCGTTTCAGCGCTTAGGAAGACTGCTGAATATTTTTTCAATACTACGGTAAGGTTAGTGCAGATTGTAGCTTAGCACAGCTTCAGGGCTTTACCCTAAAAATGTACATCCCAGGCGTGAATGTGTGTGTGTGTGTGTGTGTGTGTGTGTGTGTGTGTGTGTGTGTGTGTGTGAAGTGTGAAAAGTGTGTGTACACTCCTGGCTGTCACCTTGGTCCCCATCATCGCCCTCTCCTTCTGTCCTGCTGTGAATCAGCTGTCGCTCTCCCGCCGTTGTCACAATACCGAGTGTGATTTAGACGCCGGCCGAGTCGATCAATCACGGCGAGGGAGGCCGGCGCTAAACGATCGCTTGATGCGGTGAGCGATGCCGGCGCTGTGAGATCGCTACGCCCGCTGCCCCGGCATCCTTACCTCAGCACTGTGTCTGAGAGCGAGGGAGAGAGAGAGAGAGAGAGAGAGAGGGAATTGATGGAACAAAAAAAAAAATTGTGGAAAAAAAAGTGCAGCCCAAGAGAGAAAGAAAGAGAGAGGGGGCGGGACGGAAGAGAGAAAGATCGAGAAGTGAAGGAGGGAGGAAGAGTGCAGGGAGGACACGGAGAGAGAGAGAGAGAGAGAGAGTAGGTTGGGAGAGAAAAAAGTCCGAAGTGGGATAGAAGGCGGAAAGTGAAAGAGACACGGAAGTGATTTGGGAGAAAAAGGACAGGAGAGTAGGCTGGGAGAGAGAGAGAGAGAGAGAGAGAGGAAGGAACGAGGAGGATGGAGAGAATAGAACAGATGAACAAGCAGAATTGTTACTTAATACAGTTGACTTAAGTTCTGGTGATATCAGTATCGTGGACGTCTGCAGTACGGCGAAATGCAATCGAAGACTTTTACAAATAAATCAAAGGCAGTCTGTTAAATAAACAAGTGAAAATGTATATAAATGTAATTCATTTGTAACAGTGTTTGGTGTCGGTGTCGCGACTCCTGCGTGTCAGCGCGGAAACTCGACTTAACCGGAACTTTATAGCGCTTGAAGGCAGCACGAAGAAACCGTAATACTAGCACTCGAAGAATGAAACGGTTTTAAAAGTGACGGTCGGATCGGATCATATACACTCCTGAAAGCTTGTAGGTGGAGGCACTCCTCCCTCTCTCCCTCCCTCCCTCCCTCCCTCCGTTCCTCCTCCCCCACCCCCCCGCCCCTCCCGGCCACATCACAGACAATGCAGTCAATTAAAATGAGATTGTGTGTGTGTGAGGGAGCCGAGCGCTGAGCGTTGGCATGTCTGTCTGTCTGTGTGTGTGTGTGTGTGTGTGTGTGTGTGTGTGTGTGTGTGTGTGTGTGTGTGTGTGTTTAATGCAGTAGGGGAGAGTGTATGTGCATTACCCTCGCAGCTCGGATCGGTTAAATGATATTTGGGGTCTCCTCCATCACGCCAGGCAGGCCGGGGAGCTGACGGCTCTCGCAGTCGGAGCGGCCCAAATTGAAGTGTCAGGTGGCAGAATTGTATTTTATTTTCTAATATGCTCGGCTACTAGCTGTGGAAGTGCTTTTTTTTTTTTTTTTGCTTTCCCTTTTCGCTGCTAAAGGTGTGCCGCATTAAAGCCGAAAGCTGAGCGAGAGCCGAGATATAAACCGAATCCACGTCTCAGGTGCTGCTGGTGGAAATTTGGCTGCATGACTTAAAGTGCTCAGGAGGTCCGGGAGCACTCCAGCGTGCGACTGGGGGTTTCCTTAGAAACAGGATGTGAGCCAGGGGTGGGTTCGAGACAAGCCACGCCCCTTAATGAAGGTTGAGTAATGTAACCTGCCAGATTCCCACCGCCGGTAAACAACAAAAAAGAAGAACAATAAGAAGACCACTAGATCATAATCACAAATGTGAGATCAGGAAGGAAATAAAAAAAAATTATTTAAAAAAAACAGCAACATGAAATGCTCTTGACAATCCTTAAGCCCCGCCCACAAAAACGCACCCTGCTGTTCATCAGTGTTTAATTAATGAGAGTCAAAGGCGTCACATTTTACACGACTGTAAACTGTCAGATCTCGACACACAATCACGGCCCTGAAAATCTTCCTTACGGCCGCTTTAAGTCTAACCGCAGAATAAATCACGTGATCGATGCTCGTGCTTTTCGGGTCTCATTAATTTTTTAAATCAATCCCTTAACTAGCAATTAGTGGGAAAGAAGAGAAGCGAGTAAGTGCCCGAGAGAAAGGAGGGGAAAGCGGGGGGGGGGGGTGAAAAAGAGAGAGGTGTTGGGAGGGGAGGGGTGGGGGGTGTTTGGTTAAATACTGTATAATTTGCAAATAACATTAGAGCTGAGTGTTGTTATTTTATTTATTTATTATTTTTTTTCAATCACTCTAATGGAGGGGCCGCGAGTGAGCGCGTTGTTTTCCATACGATTGTTCGGTAATGCCGTGCTGTCGGGCGTTCTTCCTGACACCTGACATGGTGTGTGCGCTTTTTAGCAGTGGAACCGGATGGGTGAGAAATGCGGTGGTGTGAGAGAGAGAGAGAATGTTTTTATACTTTGCAAACTCATCAGTTTTAAAACCTGCATCATACTGTATTTAACTCGATTGTTCATGCACTCCCCCAGTTTCCCTGAGTATGATTTTGTTTTTGTTTATATTTATTTATTTATTTAATTTACTTGCCCTGACTCACGCAGACCCAAGACGGAACCTCATCACGACACCCCAGACACGCACACGTACACGTCGAACCCCTGAAAAACAAAAAAGAAAAAGCAGTAATATTTCCTGGTGCCATGCTTCGATAAGTAGGTTAAGCCCCTATCTGTTAATTAGGCTGTTTCAGATGTGACTAATTTCCCAGCCACGGGCGGACAATATGCTGAGCGGAGAGGAGGCAGGAGGGACACTCCTTCGTCTTCCTGATAGGATAAACCTCTCCGAACCGGGCACAGGTTGCTGTTTTAATCGTCGCTCCCCTCTCTATCAGCTCCCACATAATAGCGCCGGGCACAAAAAAAAAAAAAAAAAAAATTAAAACATTAAAGTGAACGGAGATAATTGTCATTATCAGAAGGAGTCGGAAAAGCCTCGTCCGTCTGAAATACAAATTAGATTATGATTCAATTATCAGACTGCAATATGCATGTGGGTGCACTCTGCCTTACTGGTGTGTGCGTGTGTGTGTGTGTGTGTGTGTAATTTCTGTCAGCTCCAGCAGATGCTGCCATTGTTTACACAAACCTCTCCGTGCTTCCTCCATCACCTTCTTCACCTCCCTCACCACGTCGCGCTCGCTGAGCCGGAATCACGTCCGAAGGTTCCTGCCGGAGCGCCGGCCGTTTATAAGAATCATCGCAAAAATCTTTCACGGCCGAAAGAGCTGAAAGTGTTTTAGTTAGTTTAGCTATTCGGCCTGGTTATTGTTTTTCACACCGTGAACCAAAAAACGATTTGATACGTTAACGAGTCGCTGACAAAACAGTCGAACCTTTACCATATGTGTACGAAAATTTTAAAAATACGTAGACTTTTTTGAGCTAAATAAATAATTCCATAGTCACAGTATATAAATAGCTAATATAAAACATTTTACGTGTTTCATCCTGCAATTTGTTTTTTTTTTTCAGCCTCAGATTTCGATTCTTCATGACGCGCGGTCCTACAGCTCTGTCTCTTGGCGCGGTTTAGTGTAGGCCTTGCTATTTTTGTTCTTAAGAAATCAGGTTCTTAGATAAGGCATTTTTATTTACTATAAACTGTTAATACAGAAATATAATAACCAAAACAACAACAACAACAACAGAAAATAAACAAGTATAACAGACACCATCTTTGCTCAGGAGGTGACACCAGTGATGTTGGACACGCCCAGTCTCCTGATATGGAGAACGGATTCTAATTCTAACCCTATATTAGGTAATTTTGTTGATCAGTTCAGTTTTTGATTCAGAATCAATTCAATAATTTATTTTAATTGTTTAGTTAAACTTATAAACATTAAATGCTGATCTCAAGTTCATTAAAAATATATCACAGCACTTCTTTTTTTTCTTTTGCGCAAATACTCGCATTTTGGAAGAGCATTTCTTTTTCTTCCTTTGAATTAATTTAGCGGTCTGTGCGATACCGCCACCTGCTGGACTGGAGTGTGGAGTATATAATTGGCGGGAAAATAAGATTATCGGTTTGTTTGAGACATGATTTTTAAACAATCAGTGATAGACGTTACGCAGCAGTTCAGTGTTTATTAGAACATCTAGTAGTACTGTAGTTTGTAACACTTCACAACCTGTAAGAATCAAATCTCCAGTCGAGCTCCGCCTTCACAGCTCTTGTTCTAACGGCGTCTCTGATAGCAGGACTTTATTAAAACAACGGAAAATTGTAAAGGTGCTGGAATCACACAGTGTAAAACTGGCTTTAATGAATCGTTTAATCATTTCCTCATAAGCTTTTCTTTGAGCACGTTGAAGCGAAATCAGCCAGCGATAATCCGAGCATGACCAACGACCAGTGAATTATTTTATAGTTCATCTGTTCCAGAACTCGGGCAAGTTTTTTATTGGGATCGTCTCGTAGACTGTGACGAGTAATAATCTTAAAAAGATTATATCAGTGTAAAACTGGCTTACCTGGGCACTGGGGTAGAGAAAAAACCACATTACAGCATAAAGTTTCCTGTATAACTATCGTAAATTGAATTATCACAGAAAACCGTCAAGCTAGTGTATCATGGCGCCGCTAATAGGACAGAGGCCTTCCATCCCTGAGGTCTATAACCATAAAACCGGATGATATTGGACCTTATTTTGATTCCGTTCCAGCGCCACAAGCGAAACGTCCTCAGCGGGTTTCGAGTGTTTTACAGTGTCAGATCTGGACTTCCTTTTATTTGAAGCACAGCCCCGTAATCAGCTGCTAAAAGTGGGTTAGCGCAGTCCCTTCGGCCATACCGCAATTGCTTGGAAGAAGAAACTCCCAGTGTTTCATCTCATCTCTCCCCCCTTCTCCCTCTCTCCCTCCTTCGCTCTCACACTCTCTCTCTCTCTCTCTTGATATCTCACTCATCCCTTCTTTAATTAACGCCGGGCGGAAATACATGAATAAGTAAACAGCATATAATAAGCCCTCGCTTCCCCTGTGTAAATTCCGTCTGTTAGGATGGATTCTGTTTTTAAATCTAAAAAAAAAGAGAAGAAGAAGAAGAACAGAGCGATGACTTGAAATATGCGCTACAGTATAAAGAACAGGGAGGTGCGGCGCCAGGCGCTCAGAGGAACGGCTAGTCGCCTCTTTGTAGTTTCGGCGCGGCTGATATTGGATGGGGTAAAAGTTTACGAAAGTAATTTTTTACACGTTTTTCAGGACAAAATGTGAAATCATCAATTAATGATCATCTCCTAAACTTTGGATGAGAAACTAGCCTACCTCGAGTTAATGCTTAGCTGTTCTTAATTAATCATTATGTAATTAATTTTGGGGGAAATCTACAAAACTGTTAAAGAAAATAAATCACACTTTCAGAATTCCTTAAATAAAAATAAAATACTATTACTACTACAACTAGAGGGGACTTTATTTTGGTTTAGCTAACCTTAGCTAGCAAGGAGAGACTCTGTGATTGTGATGTAATGTAATGCAGGTGTGAATCTTCAAGTTTCTTCAGGTAGCAGTCAAATGAAAAACAACACAGTAGAGACGGGGAAAAATCCATTTCAGTGTCATATCGATTCAATATATAATTCAATATATAAAATATATAGCATCAGGATATTCATAGAATCATAATACTTGCAGAATCGCAATACAAATCACATCAGGTCCTGGGTATAGTGATGATATTGTATCAGGTGATCCTGGTGACATCCCTAGGGATCCCCAAAACTCAATGGCTTGTTTTTATTATTATTTTTATTGTTCACGCTACAGTAGGTAACTAGCTACATTAGGTTCAGTGTAAAGTCGATACATTTTACACGATGATGTCACAGTTACGTCTCATGGCAAAGTTAACCATTTAAAGTTTTTTCAGACTAGATTAAGACCTGATATCAATATAATCGATGCTTTTTGAAGAAATTGTTGTTGTAAAGATGTTCATGTTTTATAACACAAATTGGTCGTAAAAAAAAAAAAAAGAAAAAGAAAGAAATAACCCAGATTTTTGTTTAACGCCATTCCAGAGGACATTAGCTCGTAACCCAGGAGGCGAGACTGAAACTGTGCCTCCGCCGGTGTTGGTCTTTCATTTCATCGTCGGGTTTGTTTGGCACGCTCGGGTCAAGCGACTCCTCAGTCTGGAGGACTTGCCGAGTTTATTAATGCCTCCAGGCAGCACCTCGTGACCCTGTCGAATCAAATATACTGCGCGCTGATCCGCATCTGCGCGAGAGGACAGCCGTAGATGATAGATATCGAGTGAACTGCAACCCCTTCTAAATGACATGGACCCGAGTACACACATTGCTCAAAAGCCAGTTAACCCCTATCCACCCTCCCACACACAACACACACACACACACACACACACACACACACACACGGAATGGACGAACCGGTGTCATAGTATCAAAGTATTCCATATACCACTTAATCTTAAATTCTGCATTCTGATTGGTCCGAAGGCGTTGATTAATTTCCTTCCTGAATGACCTTGTTACGGTTTCTATAGTAACGGGTCGTTCAGGGTATCGCAGGCGCTCTGGTTGATCTAAATTTTAAATTATTTCACCAAAAATATTGAATATAAAGTTTATTGAAGGAGTCTCCAGTGTCAGCGCTTTGTAACAATGTGTACATTGTTTTTTTTGTTTTTTTTCCCCACCATTTCATGTCTTAAAAAGGAAAGGACAGTGAGAGAACAAATTTTTAAAAAAAACATTATTTTGTGCAGCAGTGTATCTCCACACTTCCCGCAATTCAATATTTTATTCTAATTTATTTATATATGTTTGCATTTGAGGTGGCAAAATGTTGAAGTTCCTCTATAATCCTACAGGTGGCGCACACTAAACTATTCGCACATTGACAGGCAGCACCGCCGCTTGTGTGGTATGAGCAAATATTTTCCTAAATTGGTTTAGAATTGTAACAAAATATTGAAAATAAGTGGTGAAACTTATAGAATCGCAATACAAATGGAATCGGCACCGAAGTATCGTGATAATATCGTATCAGCTGGTCCCTGACAGGGCGATAACTAGGAGCGGATAAAAAATGAATCAGTTTTAATTAGTATATAGTTGTAATCATAGGCAAGCTGATGTGGTTTATAAGAAATAAAACACTTCAGGAAGCAGTCCCATTGGAAATTAATCAATATTGTTGATTATTTTCCCTAGACAGCACAACACCAAGGATGTTTCCGTCCTTCTGTAATGAAGACACGACTCTATTATGTTATTAGAGCCTGTTTTTTATTTCTTTTTTTTTTTATACCTCAGTGACATTTTCATTGCTCACCTTAAAACATAAAATGTTTATTACCCCAAATGGCCGCCATCTTTTTTTTTTCTTTTTTTTTTCCAAAGCTTTCCGTTCTTGCGGCCGAATCAATTTCTTTTTTTGTTTCTCCAGTGATGAACTCGACTCAACAGTGTGTTAAGCGAAATGAGAAGTGACACGGTGGCTGACCGATAATCCGGCTGCCTGAGATGCGTATTACTCCGCGCATACAAATAACTGCACGACCTCGTCGCAACAACGCGGCCGTAATTGGATCACGGAGAGGGTTTCGTATCATTAAATAATGGAGCTGTAGCATTTCTGAGTTCTGACCTCTTGCTACAGAGATGCAGGAAACACAGAAGAAGCGGAGCGGCGTTCAGATCAGATCGAACGCTAAGCTAATAGCGCATCGCGGAGAAACCTAGCGCTAGCCTTCATCGTCAGCAGATGCGTAGTTATGAGGGAAATGAGGGATTTTGGGAGGAAAAAAAAACATTTGCTTTTATACAAAAGACAAGGTATAATGAGAAAAAAAAGGAATTAAAAATTGTTTTATGTACTTCTTTTATCTTTGTATTATATTTGGTGTTTGTTACTTCTTGTTCAAATTATTATTATTTATGATAAAAACACAACAACATTCTGTTTTTAAACATTACAAATCGTCTTATCGATCAGCACTGCTTTCTAACTTTGCAAAATGAGTTACTTTGCAAAATGAGTTTTATCCATGCCTTTATTTTTCGTCCTAGTCAGTCTTGACTTATAATGGAAATTCGTTCGTGAGCATGTTTTTCGTCTCTTTAATCTACTCATGCATGAATTTCTGTGTCAGAAACGCAACCTTCGCCGAGCTTTATTAATGCAGAAATCCGATCCGATGCATAAATCACGGCGCATGTATCAAGCTAACTAGCTGTCAGACCGGTGCATGGCGTGCTGCATAGAGATCATGGTTTAAGTCCAACACCCGTACAGCCTTTAATTCTTTCTCTTTGTAGAAATGAATGGCGAGGTGAGGCGCGGTGCGGTGCGGGGCCATGGATTGGTGTCGGGGTGACGGAGTGGGTGTGAGCGCGGGTGAAGGGAGGAGGGTCAGAGCCATTAAATAAAGTGTTCATTGTTGCTTTTAATTAAATCGTCTCTGCAATCAGAGCCCGAGCAGGAGATTGGATTGTATGACATATCTCGAGCTCTCCGCTGAGAGCCCCCATCAACTATGGCAAAGATATCAGGAGTGGAACGAACATAAAGTCAATTACAACTCCTACAGGGAGCAGACAAAAGGAGGGCGGAGAGTGAAAAACACGCTCTCGGATCCCGGGGTTTAGTTCGTCAGGATTTCAGACGATCTGGTGTGAGCCAGTGTATAGAAATCTAAATATATACTGTACACTATATGTACGATATGAATAGAGTTTTCTTAATGAACAGAACAAGCTTACGAATAAAACAATATTTCTACTCTATTTCTGTAAAAATAAAACAAATAAATTTGAATACTGTATACATACATTTCATATTGTTGTACTATTTAAATGCTATTTCTACTCCAAATCATTTACACTTTTGCATTCTGATAACATAAAGCATAAAATATATCGTGATTTTAATTAGGGCAGCACGAAAAAATAAATCATAAGCACACAGCGATTGTTTTGATACGTCTTGTGATATATAACTATGAAATGTACGGTTTCATATCCTAACATAGTTATCTGGACTAACAGCAAATAATTGGACAAATAAACTCATTTAGAGGATGCCAATATTTATTTATTATCTCAAAACTAATTATTAAAATTAACCAATACTTATTGACAAACTCTGCACAAAGTCTGCACTGAGTTTATAACCTGTAATAAATTGCAGCCTACAAACCATATTGTCCATATGGTCCATATTGCGATTCCAACTACTGTATGTTTGAGAAGTAAATAAAGTTAAAAATTTTTTTTTAAAAACATCAGCATTATAACAAAATGCTGATTAAAAGGATTAGAAGGTCTCCATTGTGAATTGCAGCATCACTGCATCACTTCGTGGCGAACTTAGGAAACTTTCCTGGAACGTAACAAACACAAAAACAAACAAAATAAAATGTTCATGATAGTTATTACAGTAGGTCGATATTGTTGTCCGTTTACAACATAGCTGTTTTTTACAATAATTAGCTAGCTAGCGTTTTTTCACTTAAATGTTATTTAATGTCAAACAAATTCAGGTGAATCTGATCAAATTTGAGATTAGCTCTCTATTGGTGTCAGCGACAAACAGTATTCAGTCATTTTTAGGCCTTGTTCACACGGGCGTTAAATTTTTGGATAAACGAACGCGCTCTGAACGTCCTAGACGTTTATGTTGCGT
>JAQMYL010000008.1:25492933-25504078 GCA_030014365.1 Clarias pachynema
ACCTTTTTGTTTAAATAAATGTGAGTTTCACTTTTTATGTTTTTATATATAGCTTTTTGGAAAACTCACTACCCTATATGGGCGAGGAACCATATACAGTAACTTCACTGACTTTGATTTGCAACATAAAAATGACAACAATTATTATTATTATTATTATTATTATTATTATTATTATTATTATTAATAATAATTTTTAAATCACAAAAGTAAAAAAAAAAAAATCTTGGAAAAAAGTCTTGAAATGTAAAATTCCAAAGTGAATTGATGGTTAAACCATAGTTATCTCACTCACTCAGTCACATTAGGTAGAAAGCGATCCTGAACGTTCCATATGATGTAGCTGAGGCTGAGGAACTGTACAAGCTGAATAAAGAAATAATGTTCTGAAAATTGCTGTTTGTTGTTAGAATTTTGTGAGTAAAACTGTAAAATGACTTCTATCTCTAGCACAGCTGTGTATTCAGTGTATGTCAGGACATATTTATTGTATGACAAGTTTATATTTAATTTACAGAATATTTTGTAAAAGAGAGACTACAGGTATGGAGATGGAAAGTGTCATCACGTCACGGCGTTACTCTGGAACATATTAGTTGGTGTTTATTCTCAGCTGGATGTGGAATATTGGAATTTTAAATATAGTAAGCTATGAATGGAAATGTGAGCTCCGAGCTCTTATTAGCTGACGTGATTACACTCTATATCACGGGCTCTTCAGATGATTAAACACACGGCTCACGCCGTAACCCATAAATATCGGATTTATTATTTTATTTTTTATTTTTTATAACTGTGGATGCTGACAGATTGTACACATGCTCATGTGCGAGGTATGCGAGGGTGTTTGTGCTTATTAGCTGGCTGTGTTTTATAAATATATATACATATATATGATATATCTGTCAGTTTGAGAGATCACATCACAGGAGCCAATAAGATTACAATTATGAATGGCACAACAGTAAATCGAGCAGACTGGTGATTACACAGCAGGCATTCGAGCGCCGCGTCTCCACGTTAAAGTGCAATAATGCACCCAGATCACAGGCTGTGTTTATTACGGGCAGAATGATCCGGGTCACAACAACGTATTTCATTTAAATAGTGCTTCTTATCTGAGAGCATGAAAAATCTCCACATAGCACCGGAGCGTTTGATATATTCTGCATAAAACCTTTTGACCTAAAGAACAGAGATGGTTTGATGGAGTTTAGTCAAATTTGGGTGGGAGAACGGAAAGCTAAATGAACAGAGTATTGGAGAAACATTTGAAATTGCCTCTATTATGTGTCTTGACAAATGGGTGGATAAATAGAGAGACAGATTGGCAGATTAATGGATGGATGGATGGATGGATGGCTTAAAGCATGGATAAGTGAACAGATCTGCATTCGCAAAATATTTCAAATATTCTACATCATAGGACATGGCTATATAGATAAAGGGATGGAGATGGATGGATAAATAGGTGGGTGGGATGGATAAACTCAAGCTGTGTGGATAGACAGATGGATGGATACAATATTGCCAACATGAATTGATGGTAGGACGGATGGATGGATGGATGGATGGAGAGTCGAAATGATGTATAAGTGAACAGATGGGTATTGGCAAAGTATTTCAAATATTCTATATCAAAGGGCTTGTTTGGAAATGCCTGAATGTATAAAAGAATATGGATGGATGGATGGATGGATGGATGATTTCCTAGATGGACAGATGAACGATTAACCCAATGGATGGATGAATGGATGGATAGGTGAATGCAATATTGACAACATAATGGATGGATTAATAATTGGGTGAAAGAAAAACATACGGAAAGAACAATGGCCGGATTGATACTGATGGATATACTGTATATATGGATATGGATGGATGGATGGATGGATGGATGGATAAATTCATGGATGGGCAGATGACTCATGAAATGGATGGATGGATGGATGGATGGATGGATGGATAAATATTGCAAAGGCTTGTAAAGATGGATAAATGGATGAATAGGTGGATGGATACGATATTGCCAACATAATGGATGAATGCATGGATGGATGGATGGGTGGATACAGCATTGCCAGTGCTCTGGAGGGATGAGTGGGTGGATGTACAGTATTAATTGTTGTTGTTATACAGATATATGTATAACTGATTAATGGAAACACGGGGATGAATGAATGGATGGAAACAGCATTGCAAAGCCTTTCCAACCCTCTATGTCATCGCAGCCAATCAGAGCTCTGCTGTGTTTATAGTCTTACTATAAATCTAAATGCCGGTGCACGTCTCCAGGTCACGCTGGCCGTGTTGTGCTTTGCTAACCTCGGGGCTCTGTGGCCTGGAAGACGAGAAGCTGCAGCTTGGTGAAACCCAGCAGATGATTGGGAGGAGAGATAAAGCCGGCGGGGGCTGATTATTATTTGCGCTGCGCTCACGGCGATAGATTAAAAGGGTGCTTCAGGTACGAGAGGTCAGAGCTTCGCCCTCTAATTATTTCAACGAGGACTTGAGCAGTCCTTCACGCTGCCGTCTGAGAAGTTCTCAAGCGCGAAGGCGACACAGGAGCGGGGAATTCTCAATATGTCCACTTAATCAGCGCAATTAAAACAGATGTGTTCCAGCGTGCTGCGTGTCTCTCGCCGTGTGTCAGGCGGCCGCTAAACGACGAGACGCTCTCATAGGGAGCTGGGCTCATCTCAACGGGTGTAAGAGGTGCATTTAAATCATTTCATTTAGGTGTAAATAGGTTTAAATGTAGATTGTAGTTACAGTCACATGACCTACAGTTCTACTTCATTAACACCACCACATAAAAACTATTAGTTATTTATATTGTATTTTTACTGTTTTTTGTATTTGTAATTTTTTTTTGTAATTTTTTTAATGTTTTTGAAAATGGAAAAATCTAAAATATTTTTAAATACTTAAATATGAAACATTGCTAAAAGTTTGTTTTAAGAAACAGTTCATATTTTATAATCGATTTGTTTTAAAATTATAAAATAAAAAATAAAATATAATTCAATTTAATATTTTTTTAATAAACGTCTATCAATGTTTTTTACATAACTAAAACAATATATATATTTTTTTGTCTATCGTATATTTAATATATATTTTTTATTTTATAGTGATAGAAATGTCGATGCTTTTAAAATACACAGTATTTTAATATTAATTTGTAACATAGGAAGTAGAAACTCTCAACCAAATTGACTAAGAACTTTTATTTTTTGGGCTAAAATCATCTATTTTTACAAGTGGACTATAGTAGAAATAGTTAATAAAAAATGTATCATGTGTTCTTTTAGTTATTGTGCTATAATAATAATAATAATAATAATAATATTTATAATATTAATAATGATGACAATTTTAGATTTTATTTTGATTATGAAATGCTTTTGAAATATTAAAAACTATAAAATCTTAAACAACAAAAAGGAAACAATGGAAGTGTTCATTGAGTAGTGAACAGAAGGCCATCTGTAGCGCAGCCAGCATTTATTTTTTTATTCTCGAAACTTTATGTCAGAAATATGAATGGCACGCCCTAACTGGATAAACAGCTTTTCCAATTTATGATCATTAAACGAGATTAAACTTGCATGCCTGTGCAAAAAAGAAATAAATGTAAAAAAAAAAAAAGAGAGAAAAAAAAACATTCATTCCTTCTGGTGTGCCACATATGAAACATCGCGGGCCATACATCTACATCCTGACAGCGTAATTGATTTTCTATTGATGCACTGCCCGGCCACGCTTATCCCTAATTCTATCAGTGAATTTAATGACAGAAAATAAAAGCTATCGGATCTCGCCGAGCCCACCAGCCCCCCCTCCTGAGATGGAAGCGAGCCTGAGAGCGGAGAAAATCGACCCCGGGGTTGGCCGTCTCGCGCCGTACTTACAAAATGGAGCTTTAAGGAATTACAATGTTTTATGACCGAAAGGATTTCAATATCCGTTCAGGAAAACGGTCGTGTTTTTCCTTTAAGCTGTAAGGGACGCGTGATGGACGATGCGCTCACGGTTGTAATATTAACAAAGCGAAAAGACGAGATTTAAGATTCACGACACAAAAGTGAGAGAAGTTTGGGAAGAAAACTTCAGCAGGAGAAGTTTGCGTCCTAATGGTTAGACTGGTTACGGTTATGAGTTTAAATCCCACAGCGCTTAAACGCAATCATCAACTGTGTGAATGGATCGTACCGATATTTTTGTTACTATGCTAACAACAGCAACAATAAGAATAATAATAATAATGGCTTATATTAAAGTTGAGTCATGGGAATCACCAGGGATCATGCAGTACAATATTATCATGATACCTACAATAGGTGCCGATTCGATTTATATTGAATCACAATTGTATTTTATATATATATATATATATATATATATATATACTAAACAAACTTAGCAAAGGATACTGTCCTGCCTGCCAATGTGTGAAAAGTTTATAGCTCCACCTGTAGGATTATAGATGAACTGCAACACTGTACCACCTCAAATAAAAACATACAGTATATACAATAAATGAAAAAATCAAGAATTACGATATGTAACCGAATAGACTTTTTTCTCCATCTCTATTAAAAGTGCATTCCAGAGAGTAAAGAATTATTACCCACGTAAACATTTAATAGCCCTCACTGAATATCGTAGCGTAATAACCCCACACACTGTATGCTGTTGTATGGTTTTTATTTCCAACCTCTTTCTGTTTAAATCCACAGATTTGTTCCCAGTTGTTCGCTGCTTTTAACCTATTAGTACACCATTCGTCTCTGGGTGTCTGGCGTTTCCCGAACAGGCTTCGTGATGTTTTGAGCGTCTGTTCCGCTTGTGAACAGAAACAGTGAGGAGATTACAAAGCATGGAGCGTCATACCCGCCTCAGATGAGGACGTAACGGATAATAAGGCCTTCTCCTACTGGACAGCTGATTATCGGTGGACGCAAACATGTACTTAGCGTTGGGTTTGATTAGCGTGATTTGCGCCGCTCGCTAGCATTCGCTAAAGTGCTTTTGGATGAACTTCAAACCAGGCCCCGGACAAAGGCCTCTCTCGGCTGCGCCTCGGCTGAATGAGACAATCATTCTGAATGGGGCCCCCGCGGCTCGCTTTTTTCCCCCTCCTGCCGCACACCGCGTCGAGGATTCGGCGCTGTGAATGTTTGTTGATTTTCCCCCGTCCCGAAATCAACCGGCAGATTAGCTTGAATTGGTCGGGAATGAGGCGAGGAGGCTAGGTGGCTCGCTGCAGCCCGAGCCCATTTTCCATTTCCTGTGTGGGTGTGTGCGCATGCTGGAGGTGTGACAGAAAGGGCAATGGTAATTACCGTCTGTTTCTGTGGCGCACTGCAAAACCATCCCTACACACACACACATACACACACACACACACACACACACCTTAAACATAATCCGCTGAGCAACTTGCATTTGAATTCCTCACATATTCCAATCAAAGAGGATCAATTTCCAGATCTGGACTCAAAAATAATCACATTCTGGCCATTTATTTGTTTATTTGTTTGGATCTTATCCCGGTGCATTATGGGATTCCTTAAGCATGCTGAGTATTCTCCACCACGACTCACGCTAGGTGCGGTTTCGGACAGCTCCATCCCGCAGCGCGTCTTTCCTTCCCCTTGATGGGTTGCTGTGTGTGCGCACGCGTGTGTGTGTGTGTACGTGTGTGTGTCAGCTCATCATCTCCTTTTTCTCCTTCACATCATCTTCTATTTTTTCGCCTCGAATAATGCACCTGATTACAAAGGCGAAAGCGCGGCGCTAACCACAAGCCCAGCTGAAGTGCTTAATTAGCTGATTATAATGAGATTTCATGTGACACCTTCAGATGATCTTTTTTTTTTTTTTCCTTTGGAGGGGGTTGTTTTATTTGTTTATTTCTTTCCAGCCAACATCCACCCCCCCCCTCCCCTCCCCCCCGCAAAATGATGTTCCTCCCAATGCATGCAGAAGTGTTTATTATGGAGTGTCGAGGCGGTGAATGCTTTCTGAAAAGGTGCCTGAAGGCATCAGCGATATAAAAACAATGCACCAATCAGCTGAGAGTAATTCATCACGTTCCTTGAATTAATGATGCGATTCGAATGTGGACCTGCGTTCGCGGGTTTTGCCACGTTTATGAGGCGATCAAAATCACCTTTTAAAATTTATACTATACTTTGTTGGAATGGAAATAAAGAATTTGTGACACAATATTGTTTAATTCTAGATGTATGGTGTGTTTTATATAAAATAATTTACTTATAAATCGATAGAAATATTTCCTTATTTTCAGTGCTTCTATCATAATGTTTTGCTTATGTAACAAAGTAACCCTTTTTAACATCCTTCTCAATTTTTATTCACTACATCTTGTAAAAAAATGTGTTAAACCTTACCAGTTTGAGCCATCTCTACCAATCGGTTGAGGCATGCTCGGCTTTAAAAGATCCACTTAGACACAGTGTCGCTTATTAACATATGATGAGTGGATCTAATGCCCAGCGATCTTCACTTCGACACGTAATTTGTGATTTTACGCAGTAAATAAACAGCTTTCTGCTAGCTAGCTGAAAAATTTGACCTCCGTCCAAAGCTAAGTTGGTAATAACTGAGCACTTAGTGGGTGAATGTAGACTTCGCACCTTTTTGCTAGGAAACATAAAGCGGCTAATGATGACTAAAGACAGCTTGTGTATACAGTATATAAAACCACTGGACTCTGGAAAAGGAAATAGCCAATATAGAGTCACATGACCTCTATTCTTGCCTTGTTTTATTCATCACGTTTACTAGGGACGTGACGATTGGCTGATTTGGCTTAATGCATTGATCTGAACTGCGATGACAAAAGAATCGATCATCATCGAAGAGCATGTCGTAGCAGATTCAGTGGTGCAGTCAAATACCGAATCAGCGACTTACAAATCAAATAGAGAATTGTTGCTTGAGGAATAATAAGCTAAAGCGCGCGCTATTTGCCGTTGTTCAGAAAATTACAGGCCAGAATTCCTGGCCTCCCATTTCTTTTTTATCCCACGTTAACAATGAATACATTTCACAGCTCGCTTGCTCTAAAAGTGTGGGTGGCGCGGCATAACATCCTACATGCTGCGAGAGAGGCAGAGAGAGAGAGAGAGAGAGAGAATATCTAACGTCTCGAGCCCATCTCCAAAGCTGCACACTCCGCCAAGCTCATCAATTATTGACAGCCGTGCACGCAAAACTCCTGCGCTTGAAATGCAGTTTCGGGAGTCTGAGCCGAGCTGCAGCACAAAGAAAAGGACTCGCTTCCAGATTCCTGTCCCAAATATGATCTCATACCAAGAATAACATTCTGTATGGGTTTCAGTAACTATAATTAATATCATTATAATACAATCATCATCATTCAGTCATCAGACCACTTTAGATGCCAGGGTGTGTACTGTATCTCCGAGGAATTCCCGGGCGCCAGGTGAGAATACACCCTGGTGGGATACCGTTCCATAACGCACACACGCGCACATAAATTTCCACACCCATACACACCCAGGGGCAGCTTCAAGCCGGCAATCCACCATGTTTTTGGGAGGTGGGAGGAAACTGGAGACAGTGGAGCATGTGGTGAGCTGAGCTCAGGATCGAGGAAGAGGTAGATCTTGCCATATTTGCAAAAAAAAAACAAAAAAACATCCTCAAGCTTCAAATGCATATTTGCTTTGTTCTGTTTTGATTGGCTTTCACTATGACAAAATCCAGGGACGTTTTAGAGAGCAGGTGATGCTGAATGTACAAAGAGAAATCATTCACATTCCTGAAAGATTTTATTCAGTGATTACTTTACAGTTAACATTTATTTAAAAAAAATAATAAAAATATTTTTAAAAAGTATCAATCCAATAAGTTGGAAAGATTATCATTTTTGTTCGAATCACACTCACAAGGGATCATCTTATAAACAAAGGGGGGAATTTTGAAAACCTTTGACACAGGGTTAAAACACACACGCTGCGAGCGCTTCTTCTTCTTCTTCTTCTTCTTGTTCCCTCCATACTGTATATTGTGCACCCCTGGGCAGAAAAAGAAGAAGGAAAGGGGAAAAAAAGAGAAGGAGAGCGAGATGGAGATGGTGAGGGAGGGAGGATGAGTGCATTGGCTGCGATGTATAGGAATGAGAGGAGAGAGCCAATGGAGTGTGGAGCTCGGCCCCTCCCGCTCGCACGTCTCAGCTCCTCTGCAGCTCGCGCAAAGCCTGATGAATAACAGAGAAGGGACTTGTCTCTGGGATTATTAATTTCCCATCTCTCTCTCTCTCTTCCACTCTTGTGTATGGTGCGTGCCCGTGTTCCCCTCTCCCTTTCTTTCTCTTTCTCCTTTCTCCATCTCGTGCACTCATTGCTCTCAGACGCTCCTTTTGTTTTTGTTGTTGTTGTTCTTGGTGGGGTTTTTTGGTTTGTTTGTTTTTTCCTTTTCCTCAACGTCCTCCTCTTCTTCTTTTCCATCTTCTCCTTCTTCTTTTTTTTTTTGAAATGATCCTTTCGCTCACGTGCGAGAGCGCGCGAGTGGGCTGCACGGAGCCGCTCGGTCGCTGGCGCTGCTGCTAACGCCGATCCTCAGCTTCATCCTCGCGAGAGAGTCGCATCCGGTGAGTGGATACCCGCTGTAACGAACGAAGAAGAAGGACGGTGGAGGGGAGGGGGGGGTAGGCGTGTGATGAAGGGGTGCGTTTACTTATGGAAAGCAGAGGTCTGTTTAGCATGGCACTAAAAATAAGCTTATAAACAAGATGCAGTTTGTGAGGACCGTGTGCCGGTGTGCGCCACGGGCATGTGTGTGTGTGTGTGTGTGTGTGTGTGTGAGAGAGAGAGAGAGAGAGAGAGACAGAGAGAAACACTTAAAGTGTAATGGCTTTAGTTACCTTTGTTGTTCATGGAGGCGAAAATGGCAAACAGCGCCTAAATGAGTGATGATAATAATGATAATGAGGCGTAATTGAAGTAGCTGGGAATTACGGTTTGTTTTGTTGATCCTGTTCTCTTCCTGCCTCACACACACACACACACACCAATCCCATCCCCTATCTAAACTGCTCGCTCTCCATGTTCAAATATTGATGGCTCTCCGGCTGCAGAAACAATAACTACACTAATGACATTTGCATTGGAAATGAGTTATGGAAGCAATAATAAGTTCTAATTGAACACTCAGCTATTCATGTGACCTGCTTAAGGCACTAAATTGTTTGTTATGATAAGAATGATGAAGAATAATTGCTCTCGGACAGATCCTGGATTGGAAATATGCACACGGGTGGGTGGGGTGCTGGGGGGGGCGGAGCCTGTTCAGTGAAAATGGAATGACATGATGCGACCCTCCGTGTTTAAGTGTATGACTTGTGACTCCAGATCTTGATTTTTATTACTGTATTAAACACCCGGTATAAAAACAAACCCCAGAATAAGCAGTTAAGGAGAATGTATGGAGTACTTCCGGAGTGGGCGTGGCTTAATATTCTAATCAGCATGCTTGACTCACAACAACAAAAACTAGTCGGTGTGAAAAGAACTTGGATGCGGCAGTCAAGTAGTCCGTACACACTAGTTAGCAGCTAATCGCATAAAAATCTAAATCGCGATATGGACGGGTGCAATTATTTAATCGTAAAAGGCTGTATTTACGCATAGCTGGGAATTGATGTAGAGTTTGTCAGTAATTTAGGTATTTTTTTAATACTTTTGAGATATATAACGTCCTCTTAATGAGATCATTTGTGCCGTTATTTGGTGTTAGCCTAGATAAATATGTTTAAACACAAAACGGTACAGTAAATAGTAAAATATCATGGTATATAAATAGTTTTTAAAAATCACAATTTTTAAAATTTTCAATATTTATAATCGCTTTTTTTTTTTTTAATCAAATTGTCCAGGATTAAATATCTAGAAGAAACACTTTACCCCATGTTCATGCTAGCAAGGAATGTGAGAAATTAGCATGAACAATTAGCATGAATGATTCCTACGACGTATGTGGTCCATCATTTATTCAAATATCCCACTTGCAACTTACCTTGCATTTACTGTTTGATAAAACCGGAAGAAAAGCCGTGCAAGGAACTATAACAGAGCAAAATCCGCTTGTGACAAAGTAGCGCTTTGCTAATTTACTGCTAAATGTATACAATCACATGAATATACACTCTTAGTGTGCTAGTGCTAACGTGTTTAATTAGCTAGCTTTACAAACTATACATGTCGACTTAAAAATGAAAAACAGGCCACACCCACATAGGCAGAAAAAATTTAGCCCCGCCCCCACTTGATATCACAAAGGACCTGTAGTCGTAGAAACGTCTTGGGTGTTGTGTCCATGTTTGCGACGTTAGAAAGCAACCGTACGGCGAGTTTATTCATGAATAAATATATATAATATAATATAAATATAGCGCTAAGAATAAAATAAAAAATACGCAGACGACCTCAGCACATTTCCCTGCTGGTGTGTTTCTCGTTTCTGTGCACGTAGTTTTTGTTTTTTCGAAGGCGAGGATGGAACATGGCACGCGTTCACAAACCGAAAACAAATCATCCTCCATGAACTAGACATTGTTACCTCGTGTCATCCCCGCACGATGTATCAGTTTTCAGCCATTTTTTTTTTTCCGTGGGAAGCAGCCGCGAGCGCTAGAATACCCCCATATCCAGTTTATGTAATTCGGTGACTCATGATGTGGGTGCACCGGGGCGTTATGCAAGTTCTGGACTGCGCTTTGAATAATTGCTTGTCTGCGCAGCACCTACGAGGTTCCTGGCAAAAAACACGCTTGACTGCACCCCCCGCTCCCATCAGCAGAGTGTGTGTATGTGTGTGTGAGGAGAGCCATCCTTTTTGCTCTTTCCTGCTAGGCGATGTTTCGATGGGTAAATCCTGATGGGCGCCAGCACACTCGCACGTCAGGGCTAAATTATTCCAGAGTGAGGAATAGACGCAGGATCCTGCACATGCCCCGCGCCTGCAATCTACTTTAGCACTCATTAGACTCGGAATACATCATGCAGATTTTCTGCCCGGTCCTCTCATTTAAAATTCCGCTCTACTTGACAGAAGTTGGAGAAAGGGGAAGGGGGGGGGAGGGGTGCAGAG
>JAQMYL010000008.1:25538309-25551941 GCA_030014365.1 Clarias pachynema
ATCTCCACATCATTGCATTCAGTTTTTATTCACAATTTGTTAAGTGTCCCAACTTTTTTGGAATCCGGTTTGTATTAAGAAATCCCCAAAACAAAGTTGGGAACTACAAAGGTTTTGTCTATCACCATAAGGTTGCTTCAGGTTGCCTTCAGAGAGAACCCTTGGAGGTTAAAGGTGTAAACCTATAACATGTGACTTCCTTAATATAACACAATAACACAATGCTAGAACTCTTTGGGAAACCAAGAATTCAGCGTTTTTGTAGCATTCATAAAGTGAAATACATGCATTACAGTTGTAATCATAACTCCTCTCTCTTTCTCTCTATCCATTTCTCAATCTGTCCCTCTCCTTCACAGCAGACAGACGACGCAGCACAGACAGACAGCCAGCAACAGACGCAGTCCTCCGAAAGCTCGGAAAACAAGACGCAGCCGAAGCGACTCCACGTCTCCAACATTCCCTTCAGGTTCAGAGATCCAGACCTCAGGCAAATGTTCGGCGTGAGTACCTGCTTTTTTCCCCACCATCTCAGCTCGGGTGTTAGAGTACATCTGTTTACGACGCTCGGGGTCACGCTAGCATGACGTTGAGCACCAGAGCAGATACAGGGGCTTATTCAGAATGTCACTCTAAAAATGTACCTGATATTCAGTGTTTGGTGCCTTTTAGCCTGAGATAAGCCACGGCTGTGACATACAGAATAATATTAGCAAAACATTCTGTTTCTCGAGTGAATTTTCTACACACATTTAGGTAAATTCATTACATGCACAGGTTTGAGATTAAAAAGGTAAAATGTTTATCAAATGTCCTGTGACAAAAACCGTCTGTTGTTCATCTACAGTAGCTAGGATTACTAGCGAATTTTATAAACATTTACTAACAATGATCTTAGAACACCTGTTAGACACGCTATTGTTAACTAGCTTGCTAGCATTAATATTGTACTGTATATTATAGAAAAAATGGGAATGTTGAAAAAAAAAATCCTCTCAGGAATCCTGTCAAGTTAGCTAGCCTTAACTAGCTTCTAGCGGGATTGGAAATATGTGAATATCACTTAAAAATCCTCAGAAATCCTCAAAGATTGCTAGCTGCTAGTGGTGTTAATGGGGTAAGTTCGGTGTTCGTGGTGAACATTTTGGAAGATTTGTCTCAGATTAGCACATTTTAGCTAGCTGGTTTGTGTTAACAATGACAATGATGAGAATTCATGAATGTCCTTTCAGAAACCATGTCATGTTAGCTAGCTTGAAAGCACTGCGAGTGAAAATCTATGAAATAGGCTTTTAAAAAAAAATTTTACTTTAAAAAAAAAAAAAGAAAACTGGAAAATCCTGTCAGATCTTTGCTAGCTGTAGTGATGAATGCTAGCCAGCTAGCAAAACAAGAATTATGTATATTATATTTAAAAAATCACCTCAGGATTCCTGTCAGATTAGCTTAATTTTGCTAGCTGGTTAGTGTTGGTGGTGAATATTAGGAGTAATATGATCATAAAATCCTCTCAGAATGCTGACAAGCTATCTGGTCTAAGTAATATATATATATAAAATATATTTATATAAAACTACAAAATTCAGCAGTGAAAACCAATGAAAAATTCTCTTAGAAATTCTGTCAGGTTAGCTGATGTTAGCTAGCTGGCTAGCATTAATGATTAAAAATATCATACATGTTCATAAACATAAGTAAGTGATGGAAAATGAATGATAATTTGTTTTTTTATTTGTTTGTTTTTCTTTCAGCAATTTGGTAAAATCTTAGATGTTGAGATCATTTTTAATGAGAGGGGATCTAAGGTATGTATTAGAATCTGTTTCCTTTGCATGCTATTTTATGATGATGATGATGATGATGATAATAATGATGATAATGATGATGATGATAATAATAATAATAATAATAATCTTATGCTATATAAAGTGCAGTATTGCTAATATACTTGATTTATTTATGAAAAATGATATCATGATTGCAATTTAATTCAGTGTTTTTCTTTATTTTAATGCACAAGCTATTTCTGGAGAAACGTTTTTTGCTAACTGTATACGCAAGCTGCTGTAGATCTGCTGTTAACTCCCTGCGCAAGCCCAGATTTACACTAGCCACTCACATTAGAATAGTTGTAATAAATATAACAGACATAAAACTTGTACTTTTTTTAATTAAGAGGCTGAGCATCGTATGAAATTCATCGTTTAAATTGTTAACACAGTCTCACGGTGGCAAATTTGTCAGAATTAATATGTGAAAATGTGACGTGTGATTGGGGATAAACAGTGTGCTCGACACCATGATTACATACGTAGAAAAAGTAGGGAAAAAAGTAGGAAATAAAATCTAAAGATTAAGGGCGGGGATAATGTTTGAACCTTATTGAACAACTTCATTGATTGATTCATTCCAGCTTTTATATATACAGTAGGTAGATACGTATTATAGTCATAACTGTAGCTCGTGACAGACAGGTGTAACTAATGCTACAGGTTTACAACAGTCATAACTATTAAATTGTTTCCATTATAGTGTTAGTAAATTATAGTAAATGAATTCATGTCCAACTGCGATAGCTAACAGTTTCTTAACTAACAATAGTTGTGAATGCTTCAGTTATTTAAATTTAGCTTAAATTGTTTCTTTAAGTTCAGTTTCACCTTTGAGCGGTGAAATTGTTGACATCGTCTTAAAATGGAAAATTTTACTATACAAGTTTGTCAAATGAAACTTTATGTAGGCCTACAGTATGTTTGGCATCAAAGAAGCCTTCACTGTTATCATGTTACTATGCTATTTCTTTGGCGACGCACATAAAATAAGAAAAAGGGGCGGGGTTATGCACATTCACTGTTTCTGATTTCTTGCAATTTGCCGTGAGATTGTGATTACAGTAAATCATTTGTTGTTTAAGTCGTAACGCATATGCCCCAATGAAATCCTGAAAATTTTATAATGCTTTAGTCTAGGTTACTGTTATAGCTATAATGACATTAGATAATGTTTGGTTGTTTTTTGTTTTGTTTTGTTTTTTTCTTTTTTTTCATTGTTTTCTTTAGAGGTTCTAACTGAACTGGTAAATTATTGTTCACGCCTTTGGCTTAATGGTTGCCCGTCTTGATGCTTGCATGGCGCAGGGGCAAATAAAAAGGAGCAGGGAGGTCTGTAAAAGCAGCAGCAGCAGTAATGTGTAAAAGAATGGCAGCGAGGTAGAGCTCAAGGGTTTTGTTTTTATTACTCTTTACCGTTTGTTTGGTTGGTCCTCGCAATCGTTTTTTCTGACTGAATTAATGATGTGCATGTTGTTCTCCCCCCTCTCCCACCTGCATGCAGGGTTTTGGTTTCGTAACTTTCGAAAGTAGTGCTGATGCGGACAGGGCGAGGGAGAAATTACACGGCACGGTGGTAGAAGGCCGTAAAATAGAGGTGCATGTAACAAATATTTCCCTTCTCGAAAAACAGTACTCTATATTTTATCTTTGTTTTTTGTTGTTTGTTTGTTTTTGTTTTTTTGTTTTTGTTTCTTTCTATGTTGCTTTTATCAGTGTTTTCTCTGTGTCTGCTTTACTCTCATTTAATACGTCGATTCCTCTTTTACATGTGTGTGTGACACCCCTCTTTCCTCTTCCTCACCCCAAAACCCTGATCCTCACCCTCCCCACACACTCACACACTCACTCACACTCACACACACACACACACACACACACACAAACACACACACACAGAAACATACCTGTTTGGTTTCGCCTCACTCATTGAACTCTGACAGTTGTATCGCTTCAATATCCGTCTTCTCTATTGTTGCTTATCACTTTTTTCTTTAAGTTGCCGTCCGCTTGGTTTTTACCTCGTTTCGTTTTTATTCAACAAGCAAACGGGTGCAGTGTGTTGTTTTGTTGTTAGCTTCGCGTCCCACTTCCGTCCGATGACGAGGCCGATCAGGGGATATGCCACGGCTCCAAACTTAACCCACCTACTGTATATCCAGAAGGAGCCTTTAATTGGACCTTTTCCAATTTTTCGTCCTCGACAGAAGAAACGGACAATAAAAATCACATTTTTTTGAGAGAGAACTTGCATTATGCAACTGCGAGGAAGCAATGAGTCTCGCCACCACTGGTTTCCCACTCAACACTGTCTCCACTTCTTTCTTTCCTTATTATTATTATTTTTATTTTTTATTTTTTTTAAAATAAGTTTCCAATGTGACTTGTTGTCGCATTTTAGTAAGACATTGCATATTTTGCTTCTCATCTCCTCCCCTCCCTTTCTTCTCCTACGGTAGCCCGTAGAGCCCTCACCAAACTCTCACTAGCCAATACACACACGCTGAAATCCGAATGGTAAGTGGAGAAATCCATCTGCCATCTCGCGCTGCAAACCACGTGACCTTTTTTTTTTTTTTCCTTTTTTTTTTGACTTTATTATT
Organism: Clarias pachynema; assembly: GCA_030014365.1. Lineage (NCBI taxonomy): Eukaryota > Metazoa > Chordata > Actinopteri > Siluriformes > Clariidae > Clarias > Clarias pachynema. Next base: position 25,542,742 of record JAQMYL010000008.1, read on the forward strand.
ACGTTCTCCTTGATACTGTTTTCTCTTGGTACACGTGGAACTTTAATAGATGCGTGACAGGCACTGATTGGCTTGGACTTGACTCGTTGCACATCTTACTCCGACTGTTAACTCCATTTATTGTGTTAACCAGTGCACCCTGTTTTTTAGCTGTCGTTCAATCTGGAATGCGTTTCTTTCTTGATTTTTTTTTTCCTTTTCTTTCTTTTTTTTATTTATTAATTTTTTTGATTTGATATTCTTGCAATGAGACGGAAAAGGCTCTTGGCCCGAGTGTTTGAATGCTAAATGTTGCTTCCTTTCCAACAATTCCAACCTACTCTAAAGTTTTCGTGTATGTTGCACAATGCCTCACTTGTTTGTTCCGTCTGTTTTCCTTTCGTTTCTTTTCATTTTGAACTTACATTTTTCCTTTGTTTTTCCTTTAACCTCCTCCCTCTTTCCACTGCATGCACTTTTATGTGAGACAAGCATTCCGTTTGTTAAGTGCATTTTGTGTTTGTGTGTGTGTGTGTGTGTGTGTGTGGGTTTATTTGTTTTCTTATATTTTTTCATTTTTACATTTTCTTTTAAGATGGTCTTATGTTTTGATGACGCATGCTGATCTCTTCACGATGACACTGTTGTAAATGTTGATTTATTTTGCTTTGTATGTCCTTTTTCTTAGTATTGATGAATGAGATCTGTTTAAAGTCAACTCTTGCTTATGACAACTGTAATTATTCGGATTATGTTCATATATATTTTAGCGTAATGCATGCGTACTGTTGACATATTTGAAGCCGTCCTGTCCTGCCATGTCTGTACTGACTTTACTCTCGCTGTGCTCAGGTGAACAATGCAACAGCACGAGTAATGACAAACAAAAAGACAGTCAACCCATATGCAAACGGTAAGAGTCCCCTAACACAAACACTCACTGTTCAAACACTGCTCCAAGATAGTACTCGACTAGTCACTTTTATCTCCAGTTAAAGTAGGATTTTTGTGATGTCACTATTTTTAGGTAGTTTTTTAATTACTGCCATTAAACCTGATCAACAACATCAAAGAGCAGCATTCTTTTTTCCATTCTTTTGTTCTTTCTGTTTCTTTCTTCCTTTACATTTCCTTTCAACCATCCTTTATCTATCTATCTATCTATCTATCTATCTCCTTTCTTTTGATATGAATCTTCATTTCTTTTTTCTACTTTTCTTTCTTTCTTTTTTCTTTCTAGCTTAATTTCTTTCTTCTTTCCAACCGCCCCCTTTTCTCTACTTTGTCTCTTTCCCTCATTCTTTCTTTATTCCTTATTCTCTTTCTATTTTTTCTATCTATCTATCTATCTATCTATCTATCTATCTATCTATCTATCTCTTCTTTTTTCCTTGATTCCTTTTCTTTCTCTCTCTACATCAATTTCTTTCTACCTTATTTAATTCCTTCTTGCCCTCATTCCTTTTTCTTATTACTTCCTTCCTTCCAACCTTCTCTCTTTCTCTTCCTTACTTGATTATTTCCTTCATCCCTCTTTCTTTCTTTCTTTCTTTCTCTCAGCCTGTTTTCTTCGCCGTCTGTCTCTCTCACCACGTCTAACTCAGAAACGGGCCTAATGATAATAAAGTGGCCTCAAAGCCAAATCTTTATTTTCATTCTCTGTGTTTAAAAAAGCAAATGTTTGTCAGATGAAACCAGTGACAAAGGAAATGATCCCGAGAGCTCTGGTTTCCTGTAGGATTAATCAACGGCCCAGCTACGGCCTTGCAGCTTTAAGTTATCATGATTGAACATCGTCAGACAGATACGGCTGAAGTCTGATCTCTGTCCTGTCTCTCTCTGTCCAGGCTGGAAGTTGAATCCGGTGGTAGGTGCAGTCTACAGCCCAGAATTCTATGCAGGTGAGTATGTGTACAGGGTGTGAGCTCTGATCTGTGAAAATCAAGTCACCAAGAGGAAAAAAAAAAAAAACTAAAAGCCACTTTAATATTAGTTAATATAATGTGGTCAGCACTGTGGCCTCGCACCTCCAGGATCCGGGTTCGATTCCCACCTCAGGTCTGTGTGTGTGTGGAGTTTGAACCAGGAACATGCTCAAAATAGGACATCTGTCCAATCACTAACCCAAACACTGGCATGTTTATGTGAGGGTGATGAGATCAGGAGAACCCAGAGGAACCCCATGAGAGAGCTCAGGATTGAAGCTTGGAGCTGTTTACTGGATGAACTGAGCAGGTAGAACCATGAGCAGCTAGTCACAGTGAGCTTCAGGAGGAAGGCTGCAGGAGCACTGCTTTACGTTTGAACAAGATGAAAAAGTCAAGAGTTGTGCACTACTATTGGGTTAATGAGGTGAAGAACATCAAGAACTGCAGCACACTTCATCATTTATTTAAAAATTAATCATTTTCCAGCACTCTGTATTGATAAGTTTCTCTTTCAGCTAGTGTGAAATCTCCGGAGTGAACCACAGGCTTCCCTGGCACGGGGTTGGGCACAGACTTGGTTCTGGCACTGGGAACGTGTGTGTGTGTGTGTATTTGTATTTGTATGTCAGTGTGTGTGTGTGTGTGTACCCCACCAGCAGGGGGCTTGTGGACTCCGTTGCAAACCCAGCATGCATCTGTGAAAACAGTGGGATTAAGAAAGGATGCATGCGTCTGGGGTCTGAATTCATTCCCAGCTCCAAGAGGAAGGAAGCGTTTTTTGTTGTTGTTGTTGTTTGTTTGTTTGTTTTTTTAACCTCCCTTTTCTGTTAAAAATGATAATCGTGATTAAATTTGAGAATAAACGAAGGACCGGTTTAGGTAAGCAGGGGTCGGAAACAAAACAAAACAAACAAACAAACAAAAAAAAAAACCTAAAGACTCATTTCACGAGGAAATCGAGGAGCTCGGATGTGTTTTTTGGGGGGAATTGAAATCAATATTTTCAATTTCTCCAGTCGTTTACCTAATTTGTTGCACGATCGTGAAATCGATCCGCTTTCGTTTCACTTTTCCGTCCGCTCAGGACGAGGCATTAGAGCGAAAGGAACCCATCAGATGCTCTGCCGTTTCATCCTAATTATAATTAGTGGCTCATTAATGTGGCATGATTGGCCTGACTCTGAGAAAGCACTTCGAACCGCTTCGCTTGACTGAGGGATTAAAAAAAAAAAAAATGGGCGTCGACATTGCAGTGCATCTTTAATCGCGGGACCAAATAAATTAGCGCGAGAGGCTCGTTCTGGAGCGGCCAGTGTTTTCAGAGAGCTCTTGTTCTGAGTGTAAGCTTCTAATATTAACGAAATTAACGAAAATGCCTCAAAGCCCTGATTATTCAAATCTAAATTATTTCAATTATTTTTTACAAACCAATTATTTACAAACTGAAAATACCTTTAAAAATATACCACAGCTTTGGCAGATAATTGAGACCACTAGCACCTTCCGCAAATACTCTCATTTTCAGAGAGTAATGCCGGTGCTTCTTTTTCTTTTTTGTGTGGTTGGGTTGGTGTAATAGTGCCCCCTACTGGACTGGAGTAGATTATCGCATCGTACGATACACAGCATTTAAATACAAAAACCAACAACACAATCAAGTCACACAGCGCGATACCTGTAGTAGTTTTTAGTACTTTAAAACCTGTAAGAAATATACTTGCTTGAGACAATTAATGCTGTATCGAATTGAAAACCATAATGCACACAAATGTTTTTCCGCGGCTAAGAGTGTCATCGCCGCAGCACGCTTTAAGTTTTCTATAAATGTAGATTGCTTTTACGCCCTCGTTCACATTTCGTCACAAGTCCCAGTTTGACTTGAAAGCCCTCGTATTTGCCATAATTTTCCAGAGAACGTGACACGTCCTGATGTGAAATTGAGAGAACGCTCAGCATGCGAGGAACAATGCGTCCCGACCCCGACACGTGTAAGGAGACGACTAAACGCCTGCGTTAATTAAGTCCTCTTTTTTCCGAACACATTTAAACAGCGTGCACGCTTTGAGATAAAAACGCCATTCGGATTACAAAGGCAATAAAGACAGACAAGAGGAGAGACTCCGGCTCCGAGCCTGAACGTCGTCTCCTGAAAATATTAAACAACTAAATAAATAAAAAGACGCTTTTATATTTAATTTTATATTACATTTTTTATATTTATAATTTAATTGCCTCTCATTTTGCGCTCTCACCTTTCACACGCAGGTTTGTAAATGTGGAGGTTTTTTAATTTTTTTTACATCAGTAACAAATTCAAAGCTAAACATTTTTGTACGGCATTAAAGTTTCAAGAAAGCAACTTTACTTTTGAATTTAATACATTCATGGTCCAGTATTTTTGAAGCTGAAGATTATCGTTTGGTCACGGTATCATTATTCCCACTGTTGTTTTAAAAAAACATACATTTCACGATAGGAAGAATGCAGAAAGAGGGGAAAAAATGTTAAAATATGGACAAATGTTCTTAAAAAAAAGAAAAAATAAATGACGAGGAGTCACTGTTTAATGTTCCACTTGAATCCAAAACGTCAACTTGCACTTTAGTATGACGTTCGTACCACCAGAGTGTGGGATTCTGCTAGACATAGAAGGTGTGTGTGTGTGTGTGTGTGTGTGTGTGTGTGTGTGTGTGTGTGTGTGTGAGACAGAGAGAGAGATGGACTTTTATCGTTGGATGACGTCCAGCGACTCTCCACCAACTCCACACTGTCACTATTCATCATCATGCTCTCTACCTTTCTCTCTCTCTCTCTCTCTCTTTCCTTCTTTTTCTCTTTTTCATTCTCTTACATTTGCTCTTTCATTCTATCTTTCGCTTATTCTCTCTCTCTCTCTTTTGCTCTTTCAATAGCTTTATCCCATTCTCACTTTCTCCCTCTCATTCTCTTCAATTTGCTTTCTCTTTCTTTTCTTCCCTCTCTCTGTCTCATATTTCCTTCTCTCTCTTTTATTCTCTCCCTGTTTTACTGCTTGTCTTTTTTTTTATTTCCTCTCTCCTTCTCATTCTCTCTTTGATTTGCCCTATTCTTGTTTCATTCTCTATCCACTATTTTTCATCCACTATCTGTCTCATTCTCTCTCATTTCTCTTCTCTTCTCTTCTTTTCTCTCCCTTATACACTCTCTCTTTCTCACTTAATCTGGCCTTAATTTTGTTTCTCCTTCCCTCATTCTCTTCTTTTATACTTCTTTAATGCTTCTCTATGTCTTTCCTTCACTCTACATTCTCACTCACACTTTTCTCACTTCCGTTCTCTCTCTCTCTCTCTGTCTCTCTCTTTTGTCTTTCTCATTTATAGTTGTTTTGCTTCTTTCTTTCATGCTTTATTCTTGCCTCATTGTCTTGCTTTTTCTTCCTCACTGACTGTTCTGTCTTCTGCTCTCATTTATTCTTCAGCTCTCCCTCCTTCATGCCCTCCTTTTTCTTCCTCACACTTCCCCTTCTTCCTTTTTGTCCTTTTTCTCTCGCTTGTGCTCTTTAACTTACTTCCTCAGTCTGTCTCACACACACTCACTTTTCTTCAGCTACTTTTTCCAGTATCTTGTCGTTTCATCTCCCTCGCTCTCCACAGGATTCTGTCTCTCCATCTCTCTCTCTTTTCCCTTGCTCTCAGTCTTTCACCGCTCCTGAATGATGGAGAGTAATTCAAGTTACAGTATTTTGTGATGCGACTGCAGATACACTTGCGCACCAGACCAGAGAGAGAGAGAGAGAGAGAGAGAGAGATGGAAATCTCGAAGATGTATAATGATTACCTGTAATTTCATATTTTTGATTGTTGGTCTGTTATCTAAATCTAGCTTGCTTTTCTAGCAATTGTTAAACTTTGGGTAATGTTTGACCCTCAAAATATTTGCTTTATTTTAGTTTAGGTAGCTACAAAATATATGTTGGTTAATTCAGGTTAGCTGGTATGTGATAAATGTTTGTATTTGAATTAACTTAGCAAAAGAATGTCAGTGCTAATTAGTTGAGGTAGGTGAGATTTTTAAAAATATATATATATATAATTCAAGTTACTTAATAATATTCATTAGTTTGCTAACAATATTTTAGCTTGTAGTTTCAATAATTAAGTGGCTGAAAATAGCGAAGTTAGCTATGTGGTTATTGTTGGTTAATTAAAGGGTAATGCAAATTATCCAGTATTTAATGTTGGTTAGTTAAAATTTAATATAAGTTTATTGAATAATATATGATGGTTGGGGGTTAATGTTGTTTAGTTAAAAGCTAATGTAAGTTTGTAAGGTGTTAATGTTGGTTAATTAAAGGTTTCTGTAAGTTAGTCAGCATTTAATGCTCACTAGTTAAAAGTTTTTTAATGTATAATTCAAGTTAGTTAGGGGTTAGTTAATGTTAGTTAGCACTAGCTTATCAGTTCATGCTGTTTAATGTCACTCATGTTGCATTGTACTTGTTATTTGGCAGCTGAAATTAGACGAGCTAGCTGCTGGTTAATGTGAGTTAGCTAAGGTGGTTCTTTAGCGGGTGAACTTTAGTGTAAATAAATCCTGTTGTCTTTTATAGCCGCTGAGCTCTCAGTGCTTGTTTTTAAGAAGAGAAAAACATGTTCATTCATTCATTCATTCATCTTCTATACCGCTTTATCCTGTGATCAGGGTCGCGGGGTGCCTGGAGCCTATCCCAGGAGGCTTTCGGGCACAAGGCGGGGTACACCCTGGACAGGGTGCCAATCCATCGCAGGGCACACACACACACACACATTCAGAAAAACATGTGATGTTTTTATTTTATTTTTTTTAAATATAATAAATAATTTTTTTAAATGAGTTCAACAAAGATGTAATGAACAGAAAATCCATTTCTACTGAGTAGCTCATTTTTATAATGTTTTTTTTATTAGCATGCGTATACAGTAGGAAATATCTTTGGGGTGATATGATTATGAAGTAGGAAGCTGCTTTTTTTTTGTTAGCATTAATTTAAAAAATGCACATCACTGTATCTCTTCTTCTTCTTCTTCCTCTTCTGTGTCTTACGTAAGTCACTTTGCATACAACCCATCAGATCAAATTAACAGATGAAATATCTAGAATATTCTAGAATCTTTGTTTTTGATGTCCTTGATTAAAAAAAAAAAAAAAAAAAAAACTCCAACTCGAAGGCCTCGCTTGAGGGTTAAACACTTGAAGGTGAAACAGAACGATTATCGTGTTCACCTTTATACCAGAGCTCTTTTCTTTCACTAAATCTTTCATATGCCTAATGAATGATTCAGGGTTTCTGTTATATTTTTATTATATCACATTGTTTTAAAACTGTATGATTAATGGATGAAAGATTCTCATCTCCTTCCACCTCCTCCTCTCATGACCATCATCACCATTGTCGTCACCATCAGCATCATCATCAGCACCACTCCATTAGGATTAATGATTTTTTGAAGAAAAAAATTTTTTTTAACTGTACGTTTCTCTCTCACCGTGCTCATAAATCTCTTTACATTTTACTTCTCTGCATCTTTTATATTGCGTTTCTTTCTAATTTGAGTTTTAAATAGATGGCGTGCCTTTTTTTTTTTCAATATATAAGTGTATTTGAGAGACGCTTTAGAGTCGGATTTATTGCTTTGTGCTTCAATTAGCATGCTTAAAAAAACAGACTCATAAAAATAAATTGCATTTTCTTTCATTGTAGTTTCACTTCCTGTTATGTAATGCTATTCGTTTACCTCCTGCTTTACTTCCTGTTATTTTTACTTTTTGTTATATAATGAAGTAAACAATGCTTTTATGGTTTCGCATTGTGCCAGTTTAGTGGTTAGAATTTGTGAGAATGCTGTTGCTAGGCAGCTGGGCAATCTGAACACCCAGTAGGTAAACTAGCTAATGACTGAAGCTTGCTTGTTTGTTTGTTTGTTCGTTTGTTGGATTTTTAAGATGGAAAGTTGGAAAGAGAGTGGAAATGAGATCAACATGTCCAGAATATCAACATTTTCCTCAGATGTGTTGATAAATTGCCTAGAAGGAAAAGTCTGTTTGATTGAACTTAAGCTAGATATACTTAGCATTGACTGCTAACACAATTCAGACTCTGAGGGGAAAAAATGCTGCTAGGCAACTCGGGAATGTGAATGCCCAGTCAAGTAGTTAGCTAATCAATAAAGCTAGCATACTGTAAGTCAGCAACTACAAGTTCAGAATGATGACAAAAAGGAGACAAAAGTATTTACCTCAGAAGTGTTGGTAAAATTTCTAAGAAAAGACTCCAAAATTAAGCTGTAAACATACTTGCCATTTTCTGCAAACTGAAATTCTAACACTTTCTGAAGTTTTATTTTCTGAACTTCTGACCTGTGATAGTATTTTAATTGTTTCTTGAAATAATAATTAAGAAATTTAATATCTCAACCTGACCCAAGTTACAGCTGTGAGTTTGCTAAGTTAATCCTAGCTAGGTTGAATAGCTAGCATACGTTACCCAGACCCAGAGGTCATTCAGATCTCTTATGACTGACTTTATAGCATCGTATCCGACTGCGGAAAGAAAGTGAAAATAATTAGCTACTAAGCTAACAGCTATGCTAACCCTGACAGTGTTATTTCGTCTGTATAACAGCTTTCCTGGCAAGATATTTAGCTAGCTATTATTACCTTATTATTAATTTAACGTAATGGTTTTTACTATTAAAATGACATTTCTGGGTTTTTTTTTTTCTACAGTTGAAAAAGAAAGTTTTAAACTTTTAGTATAAATGTAGTAAGCTGACATTTTGTGAATTGTGGCAGTTCAGTATGCACACCCTTCTAAACAGTTCTGTGTGTGTGTGTGTGTGTGTGTGTGTGTGTGTGTGTGTGTGTGTGTGTGTGTTATACAGTGCCAGGCTTCCCGTACCCAGCTGCAACGGCGGCTGCAGCCTACAGAGGGGCGCACTTAAGAGGGAGAGGACGCACAGTGTACAACACATTTCGGGCAGCAGCTCCTCCACCACACATCCCGGCATACGGAGGGTAAGAAACCACGCACCCGAACACCTGATATAAAATATCAAATATAGAGTGAATCTCAGCACCTCTGTAGGGCCGCCCATTAATAAGAGGGATGTTCAAGTCAAACAGGGACTTGTGATGACATTTCTGCTGAATGAAAAGCGATTGATATTTACAGACTTCAAGCACAGTAGACTCTCTAGACCAGTGGTTCTCAACCTTTTTTTGCAGTGGGCCGCACTATGTCCAAGTTCAAGTCTCACGGGCCGCATATTATTTACA
>JAQMYL010000008.1:25572259-25587897 GCA_030014365.1 Clarias pachynema
TGGAGTGTAAGACCGCACCACGCTCTTATTTGTGTGTGAACTGAAACCCATTTGCCATAAATCAACCCTCCACCTCCACCTCCTCTTTTTCTCCCTCTTTTTCTTTTCCTCCCCCCCCCCCCCCTCCTCTCACTTTTACCGCCCATACAGCCAGTCAGCAAGCGGCATTGTGAATTTTATCTTCTCTTGCAGAAATCATTTCGTCCTCGTTGCGGCAGATGAAATTTCTTGTAACACCTCTTCAGGTAAAATAAATAAAATATGAAAATGAATAACAGCTCACCCTCACTTTCTCGATGCACCCACGAGGGAGCGGGCATATCCTTTTTTTATGCACCTCGACAGTGAGTGCTTTTATTGCTCGCCTCTCTCTTGTTTCCGCCCCCTCAATTAGTGGATTTGACTTTCTTTTTATTTGTTTTTTGTTTTTTTTATATTTACATATATTTATATATATCTATATATATTTTATTCTTTTCCTTATTGAATGCACATTTATTGACAGAGTGAAGTAGTCGTAGCATTTTGCATGAGGACAGCCGGCAGACATTGCAACCCCGTTTTTTCATTTTATTTATTATTTCTTTATTTCTGTTGGTTCCTTCCTTTGCAACTGGCACTGCTTTCCGACAGTGCATGCGTTCCCTCTCAGGAGTGAAATGAACACGCGTGCGTGCGTTTGTGTGTGTGTGTGTGTGTACGGTTATGCGTGTGTCTTGGGGTTTATTTCCTTTTCCTTCCTTTCTGTGATCGATTTTTACTCCTTAACAGAGCATCTCCATCTCGGTTGACGTGTGTGTGTGTGTGTGTGTTGGTGATGATGGTAGTGGAGTGTTTGTCATGTTAAAGCTCGCTCGCTTGGTTTGTTACGTCTTGCACACCTGGCTGTAGGTGGCTAGACGTCCGAATGTGTTCTGGCTTTTTTTTTTTTTCTTTTTTTTTTCTTTCTTTTTTTTTTCCTGAGGCATTGTTGGAAGAGAAATTGACCTGTCCATCCATCCACATATTGATTTCTTTTTTTCTTTTTTTTTTGCTTTAACGACCCCTTTCCTGTTAACCAAGGGCAAATTAATATGCTAACAGGACGGCGGTTTCTGACGATGTCAGCCGTTTTGTGGAAATCTCGAATTCGGACGAGCGATTAGCCGCATGAGCCAAGTGCGGGAAATTATACGACTCCGGGTGTGAGCTTAAGTGCTTTCCATAACAGCTCGGTGTTTAACGTTCTGTCTTAGTGACTAGCTGAAAAAAAACCCACAACTGCCGCTTCTACCTCATCATAACACTGCCTTGAGATTCATTAATACATTTACAAAAGAAAAAAACGCCATCACTGTAGAGCGTGTTATCAGTAACCTCTAGCATGCAGCAGTCGCCGGCATTAATTAGCAAACGCGCTCTGGTGAATCTGTTTCACCTTTGACCCACGTCAGTGAAATCCTGAAAGGTCACACGGGGGAATCTACAAGAGATAACGATCTCGGATCATTCCTGTGCTCGAGAGATTTCAGTTCACATTTACGCTCAAGCCGTTATTTCTCTTTGAGTTTAAACCCGGCTTTATTTCATCAGTTGATTAAAAGATTCTTTAGTGAGGATCATTAAATTGTAAGATATTGTGTTGCATAAAGGATTCTGATTGGTCAGGAGGTGTATATCGACGCCAGCATCCTAATACAGTATCGTTTCTGCAAAACAACGACTTGGAATAGGACAGGAAAGCATGCAGCCTGAAATAAAGTCATGTTTCTGTTCAGGATTTTTTTTGGAAGGAGTCTCCAGTTTCAGGGTCATGTTTTGTGATATGGTCAGGACAATCTTTTCTTTTCTTTTTTTTTCTTTTTTAAATGACATCAGGGGCGAACTTGTTTTTCGTGATCATCTCACACCACTAAATTAAACATGGATGAAAAGTGTACTGTCGGTAAATAATTACTACAATTCATTGGCTGTTGTGAGAGAGGAATCAAACTCCTTTTGTTTTAACTTGTGGTAGCTCTGCGTCATCACACCACACCAGTGGTTGATTATTTTCCCTTGACAGCATGACACGGAGTGTTTTATTCTTCGCTTAATAATCTCGACGGACTTTAAGACGTGAACGAAGTCCACGAATTCATCAGTGATTAATTTCATCAAGATACAAAAACAACTCTTTATTTCATTCATTTTCAAGAATCGTAATTATAATTGGTAAATTTCTCATAACTGATGAAATAAACTCATTTAGATCGAGACTTTATGGACTCTCTCAGACTCCGTTTCAAATCTCAGCTGGTCGACCTTCCCGGGGTTAATTTAGCAGACCTGGAGAGAGTGTGCTTTTTTTTTTTTTTCTTCTTCATTCTGAGAGTGCGTGACCTCGTGCCCCCTGGCTCTCAGGTTCATATAGATTAAAACTATCTCCCATAAACAGGCTTGTATAAATCGCTCGAGTGCGAATAAAAAGGAATAACGCGGTAATTTAGATTAACTTCTTAATCTTGATCCGGTATGCGAATATGCAAACGAGCTCATCCTCCGCAGGTCGTGCCCCGCCTCCTGATTGGCTCGATCTGGTCCAGGCCTCTGGTCTTTAACGAGGGCAGCAGATAAAACCTGGATTATTTAGCTTTGCCTCGGGGTATTTCAAACACACACACACACACACACACACTCCTCCCCGTCAGAGCCGCGGCAGCAGGAGGTGCTTGTGTGTCTGTCTGAAGTGAAATCCTGATAACGGCGTTCCACTTAAGACAAGAACAACTGTCTGAAATCATTTTTATCTTTTGTTTTGTTTTTTTTCCCCTCAGCACACTCGTCCTTTATTTCAGCCAGACGAGAATGATCTCGGTTCTCGCCGTTGCATGGATCGACATGCTATCTTGTCATACTTGGTTGCGTTTTTTTTGTTTGTTTGTTTTGTTTTTGTTAAAGATTGTAAGTAGCGATGTTCCTCTGCATTCCAGAGCATGACGGCAGAACGCCTCGCCGTTCCTCTTTCTGTGATTCCATCTGATTGTCATCGTGCAAACACTTTAACATCGTGTGCGCCTGTGTATGATTAAACGCTTCTTTCTGTCTCGGTGTGCTCATTTTCATCACTCAGAAGGTGTGTATATGTCTGTTTGTGTGCGAAGAGTGCGAATGTGACACGCTTGTGCTTTTTTTTTTTTTTTGTCTTTACAGTTACGGACGAGTTTATGCTGCCGACCCCTACAACCACGCACTTGCTCCAGCAGCCACATACAGCGTTGGTGCCATGGTGAGCCCTCGTTACGTCTCTCCTGTCTCTTGGCCCGACCTCTCACCTCTCTAGTTCTTTTCCCATTTGGGCATCATTTGCTTCTCGTTGTTGCTGTTGTTGTTGTTGTCTTTTTTTGCGTTTTCTCTCCCTCCCTCCCCACCCCAACCAGTGCATGGATTTTAGCACAGCTGACACCGGCTCGCTTAAACTTAATTGAATTTGTCTTTTGTGCTAACGGCAGCCGAAATGCCACATTAATCCTCGCGGTAAACGTGATGAATGTCTTAATTTCTTGGCAGTGTAGTGCGTGTTAGTTATTATATTTCTAATTTTGCGAATATCACCTAGCCGAGCGCTCGGCTTAATGAAATAATTAGTCATTTTGATAATTGAATCCATCACCTAAGTGGCGCGGCGGCAGCGGTGAGAGCTAAAAAAAAAAAAAAGAGGGGGGGGGGGAGGATTGATTGAGAGAAGCAGAGGGAGAATGAGAACGAACGCATCGAGTCGAGTGAGCCGGAATTAGCCTGTGGCGTCGTGTGATTTCCATCACGATGCAAATTTTATTTAACTTCATACCACTGTATGGATTATTATAATATAATCATAACAGCACAGGAAGTCCCTGGAGTTAAGGACTCACCTTCTTGTGTGTTTTTATCTGGACAGCAGAGTAGGGCTAAGACTAGGATTTGACAGGAAATGAAAGCCACACAGTATGTACCTGTTCTGACCTACCTACGGATTCGATTCACAGTGGAACCTTGGATTGCGAGTAACTCGGCCTGCGGGCGTTTTGCAAGGCGAACGCAAAATCTTTAAATAAATGTTAACTTGATAAATGAGAGAGGTCTTGACATACGAGTAGTACGCATGCGCTTTGTCTGCCGAGCGTCACGTGATCAAGACCGAGCCAACGGCTCTTCTCTTTCGCGCGATGCGGGATTGTGGGTAATCGAGCTCAGTCTCAGTGCGCGTGCGTCTCTCGTATAGTCAACTAAGTATAGTCAACTATAGTTATTATCAAAATATGGACCAATAAGGAAAATGGGAAAATTTTAAGAAGGTATTAAAAAAAAAAGATTATTTAAGGCTAAATACTAACATTTTAATAATGTCAGGAGAGTTTAGGAAGAAAGCAAGAAAATTTTTTTATAAAAACAGGTAAAAAGTTGGGAGCAATAGAAATGGTTTTTATTTTGAAAGTGTTAAAATCAGGATGCGCAAAAATTTTTGATATTTGAAAATTTTGCATGTTGAGGCTCATTTTACTTTCCAAAGTTTGAAAAAGTGAAAGATCAACCTTAACAAAGAAAAGTATGCAAAGTTTTAAAAAAAGAAGAAAAAGTTAATGCTAAAAGGAAAATGACCGGAGAAAAGAAAAAGATAAATGGAACATGACTCGAATGTAAACTTAAGTGAATGTCAGCATGCAAACTTTCACATTACGAATATGGTTACGTACCCGAAGGAGCTTATTTATACTCAGATAAATACTTCATACTGTAGGTCGCAGTGCACATGTGTTCGGTTTGCTGACCGCCAATAAACACAAGAAGAAAAGTTGAAGGAAGTCAGCCTTCGCACTAAAGCCTTTTTTAGCCTTTAGTAGCTTTAACTTTGGTTTAGCCTTTAGCTTAGCCTAATATTACTGATATTTTGGCAGAACTTTCAACAGCCTGCCTTCCTACTTTATCATCGTGCTGTTCAGAGGGATGAGATCAGTGCATGCTGCACACACACACAGATTCTAAACAGCGGTCCACTTCCGTCTTTTAGGTGCAGTTGGCTTTCGTAATTGTGTCAGGTGTACTCGAACCCGTGTCCGAGTCGCTTGCATGAAAACACCCTTAGGAACGGAACTGGTCCCTAACCCGAGGAGTTCCCGTAATGCATGTCGTGTAATCCTATAATGGATGCCGTGAAGTGCATGACATCATTCACGGCTTTGTTTCATCTTTTTTGTTTGTTTTTAGCTCATCTTTTTATTTGAAGTAGCTAAGCACGTTTCTGGCATGCGGTATCTCGGTGTTGCTTGCTGCATGAGGATCGTCGTACAGGTACAGGAAAAAAAACATCCGTCTTCATGTCGAACGTTGATTGTGTTTAAAGTGTAAAAAAAAAAAAAAAAACAGCACGCTGGCGGTTTGTCTTCGCAGAACGCTTTCGCACCGCTGACCGACGCCAAGACCAGGAGCCACGCGGACGACGTGGGTCTCGTTCTTTCTTCGCTGCAGGCTAGTATATACCGAGGCGGATACAGCCGCTTCGCTCCATACTAAAAAAAAATAAAATAAAATAAAAGGAAATGTAATACACACACCTAACTCAACTCAACTCAACTCAACTCGAATTCTTCCCGAGGGTGGTACAGAGGGAATCACTTTTTTTCCGAGGCCTGGGTATTGCAATACAATGCAGTCGTGCATCATTTTTCAGCACCTCTTGTGGAGAAAAGAGAGAGGACAGAAAAAAAAAAGAAAAAAAAAGAAAAAGGAAACACACACGGATATTTTTCATCTTATACCTCAAGATATTTTGTGCTGTGTATTTTAATATTGTGGGTTTTTAATTTCTAAAACATAGAATCGTTGGCTGTAGAGGTTTCTGTGGTGATCTAGAGAGCTGCTAGATTTAAAAAACAAAACAAAAAAAAAACAAACAAACAACAAAAAAAGAAGAAGATGTTTAAAGGAAAATAAAATTGTTAGGGCTTTATTGTTTATGTAAATGAATTATGTATGATAAATATTTAGTCCCTTGGGGTGATCATATTTTGTAAGTGACTACAGTAGTACTGGATTTCTGCTTTTTGTTGTTCGGTTCTTCTTTTGTTTTTTTTTTGTTTGTTTGTTTTTTCGGGGGGGTTTTTTATGGTGGATTAACGGCCCAGACACCCACGGAAGCAGCAGCAGGACGGGGCAGGAAGGAAACCGGCCCCGCCCTGAGTGGCACGAAGACACAGCATGGGAGGAGCGAAACCACTAAAGCGTTGATTATTTCCTCCGTCTGATACCAGTCATTACTCCAAACCAAAGTTTACTTTTATTACCTTTCTTTTTTTTTTCCTTACGTGTTCAACAGAAGCAGCTCTTAGAGTAACTCCAAAACTTCACCATGACAGTATTTCATATTTAGTTTGTAGGTTTAGATCCTGACTAGTTCACGCCAACCACAAATGTAAAATACACATACATACATACATATATATATATATATATATACACATAAATAAATATATATATATATAAATACATACATACATACATAATTAAGGTACTTCCACTATACTGACTGATTTGCTGACATTTATATTATGGAAGAGATTTAAAAAAAAAAAAATCTGTAAAGGTATTGGTGTTTATATTTTTTCTTGTTTTTTTTTCTTTTTTTTTCTTTTCCAAAAGTAACGATTATTTCTACCAGGTAAAAGCGAGGGATGAATTATAATAATACTTATAATAATTTATCTTAATAATATTAGAGATAATAAACCATATTACAGTACATTTGAGCTGTTCAGTGGAAAATGTTCTCTTTTATGAAATGCACAGCTGTGTAACGTTTTAGATTTTATCGTGTTGTTAGAAGAAGGTGTCTCTTTTATTTTATTTTTTATTTTATTTTTTTGTATTTGTTTTTGTTTGTTTGTTTTATTATTTTTTTATGGATATCATATTCCAAATTTCTATCACTCGAGTAATGCAATCACTATTGTATATACGATGGATATTTTTGTCTGTACTATTTTGCACACGCGATCTGCATTTGTTTTTTGTTTTTATTTTCTTCTTCATGATTTATATTTTACAATTATTATTATAATTATTATTATTATTATTATTATTATTATTACAACTACTAATTAGCGTTTATTATTTCCAGAGGTCATTTGTAAGGTGACATCCTTTGTACGGTTCTTTTCTAGAGACGCAGCCTTTCCATTTTGAAAAACCATCCGGGAAAAACCTGAGAATTGTTGAGAAAAAAAAAAAAAGCAAAAAACACAAGATATCTATATGTAAATACGAATAAGGATCACTATGTCATTTTTTTATTTCTTTTCTTTTTTTGTTTTTTAAAGTGCAACACAAATAAATCCAAGTGCTCCACTTGGCTGTGCATACACGAAGAAAAACTTCCCTTCCTGTTGTTTACAAGTATATCTACTTAGAGATGTTTGTCACATATCTCGTTTTTTAAAAACTTCTAAATACGTCGATAAAAAAGAAAAAAAAAAAAGAAATGAAAATAAATAAATAAATAAATAAAATAGGGCAGCAGCTCAAATTTATCCGGCTGCAATTATCCTCTCGTGTGTGTGTGTATGTGTGTGCGCGTGTGTGTGTGTGTGCGCGTGCGTGTGTGTCACACACCCGGGGCGAGAACTCTGATCATATTCCACTGCTGTAACTCTGCTATACTTTTCTGCTTCCAGTAGGTGTTGTGAAACGGGCCTTTTCTCCTTGTCATTGTATGTGCATGCACTCTATGATCCGCATAACAGTAACCATCAATAAAGTTTCTCAAGATAAGGAGAACTCGTCATGGCCTGCTCCTTCTTCTTCTTCTCCTTCTCCTTCTTCTTCCTCTTCCTCTTCTTCTCCTTCTTTCTTTTTTTAAACTCATAAAGTACTATAGTGAGTGGATCGTGTTTCTCAGTGATGGAGTACGTCTTTTCTCCCCCCCCTCTGATTCAATTCCGACCGAGCTAAATTGCATTTAAAAGGCACAAGGAGCTCGGATAAAATTGATGCCTCCAGAAGCGATGTGCTCATCCCTCAGGTTTTTTTTTTTTTTTACTTCCTTCTTCTTCCCCTGGAGCCGGGGAACGATGCGGAGGCGAGAAAGAAGGATGCAATCTGATAAAGGCGCAGCTTCTTTCTTCCAGGCTTCCGGCACACAAAGGTTATGAAACGGATCTCCAGCCGGATCGTTCAGTTTGAAACGTTTGGGAAGCTCATAAAAAAAATAATAAATAAATAAATAAATAAAAAAACACCACCATCACCACCAACAACAACAAGGTGATGTGTGGGAGGTGATTTTCACCGAGAGCAGTGAACTTTGCTAAAAATATCACTCGGTTTATTTTATTGTGTATGAAATCTTTTTTCTAATGAAGCCTGAAGGAAGGACAAGGACAGGAAATTCATGAAAAGAAGAAAAAACAAAACAGGGTGGTGATGAAAATGTGTTTAGTTGAGCGCTCTAATCCCGGCATGTTGAGGCATTTATTTTTTTAAACAGCTATAGTTATTCTCAAAATATGGACCAATAAGGAAAATGGAAAGTAAAAGAGGATTGGGAAAATTTTAAACGAAGGTAAAGGTATTAAAAAAAAAATAACACTAAGATTATTTAAGGCTGAATACTAACATTTTAAAAATGTCAGGAGAGTTTAGGAAAAAAACGACATAAAATGATAAAAGCAAGAAAAAAGTTGGGAACAATAGAAATGGCTTTTATTTTGATTGCTCTGGGGAAAAAAGGGTTAAAATCAGGATGTGCAAAAATTTTTGATTTTTGGAAAATTTGCATGTTAAAGCTCATTTTACTTTCAAAAGATAAAAAAAAAGTGGAAGAACAATCTTAACAAAGAAAAGTATTCAAAGTTTAAAAAAAGAAGAAAAAGTTAATGCTAAAAGGAAAATGACAGGAGAAAAGATAAATGGAACATGAATCGAATGTAAACTTAAGTGAAAAGAAAAAAGAAAGAAAATAATCAAAAACTTTAAAAAGGTGACAAAACAAGACAAAATGGTGGGAAAGAAAAAGAAGGAGAGTCCTGGAAAAGGAAGAAAAGAATGTGATTGAAAAACAAATATCAAAAATGAACGATGAAAACGGAAAACTCTGTAGTTAACTTTGTTAAGTGCGTATTTCAGAAACAGAACAAAAACCGAGAAGTCGAGAACGTGTCCTTCCATCACGACTGTAAAGTAGACCTGGTTATTACGGCGGCCGCATATCATCAAGGTGTGCTGGAACTTTCTAAATTATGCGCACTGCAGATAGTTCTAATTGAAGCCGAGACGAATTGCCTCCTGTTCTCGACTCGATCTGCGTAATTAGAAAAACTTAGCCAGCGGATACGTGGCAAGATAAGCGATATAAATGTTTAAACGTGATGAAGGAGTCACATTATGCTAGGTAATTACAACTCATCTTCACAGAAATGGGTGATCAATAATTAACGCGTCTCGGGTCACGTGTCGGGGAGCGTAATTTAAAATTGGTTATTAATTCCATTATATTAGGAGGGGGAAAAAAAATCCTTTTCTCTCAAGATGGGGTTCCTCGGGGAGACTTGAAGCAGGCGTCCGCGTCTCTTTAATTCGGTTCCTCGGCTGTCTTTTCTGTTTCCTCCTGCAGTCCTTTCACGCGCCCTGGCGCTCCCCGCAGCTCCTGTCAGTAATAATATGATACATGTTTCGGAATTAAATCAAGTATTAAATGAAGTAATTTGGGTCTCTTTGCTCTGTTTGAGTCGCTGAATGGGCCTGGATTGATTATCATGCAAATTGCAGCCGGTGTGTGAATGGTTGCTTTCCTCGCCCTCAGCTAGCCGTCGCTTTTTTTCCCCCCCGTTGCTTTTTTTTTTTTTTTTTTTTTCCCCTCCTCCCTTCAGCACTCTGGAGTCTTACAAATCAGGCATGCCACCAGCCCTTGGGTTTATTAAACCTCTAAAAACGTTTAATTTTCCACGAGCTGTTCATGCTTTTGCATCCATTACGTCAGCCGAGGGGGGAAAAAGAAATAGAGGTCCATTTGCTGTTCTGCTGACCGCCAAGGAGTAAAAATAAATAAATAAATAAATAAATAAATATGACTGGCATTTCGTCAAAGTAGGGATGATGAAAAAGTCTAAAAGAGTTTAAGAGAAATAATTCTGCCTTGGAGAGAATGTAAATCAGGATTAGACCTAAAACATATTTGCATGAATACGGTAGGTTGCTGCACGTCCATCCTGCCAGAACATGTAGCACTTATTCCCTACACTTACATTCTTACTATTATACAACACCCGGTGTCATGCTGTTGTTGTGAAACGGGGAAAAAAATGAACCGGATTTTCCTTCTTACACCCCATCAATTCATCTTGCGGCTTCTTCCTAATTAAAGGTCGACGTGTCCCTTTATCAGTTTGTAGTTAAACGTAATGGTGTGCAACTTTCACGAGACAAGATTTAGCAGTCACTTTCTAAACAGCATTATCTTTTATAAGCCGTTAATAAAAAAAATTAATAAACGCAGCTTGTCAACTTGTTACTAAGAAATCACAACAGCGTAAAACTTACGGCTTTAGCAGAGTCAACACCGGAGACTCTTTTCATAGATGTTAAACAACAAAGGACATTAACAGTAATTAATACAAGTCTTATTTGCCGCTACACTACCGTAAAGGCTGCTGTTACCGGAAATTAATCAACACCAGTGAGGATCCAGATTTTAACAGCGCTGTGGTTTAAACAGGATTATATAATTAAAGAAATCCTGTGAGCTGTTAGAAATGAAACATAAGAAGGATTGTTTCAAATAAGCTTAATGCATAACAGCAGGTCGACTCATACAGTCGATTTCATACTGTAAAGGTGTATGCAAAAGTTTGTGCATCCCTGATAAAACTTACATATATGATTGAATATATATTATTATTTACTGTAACATTGTTTTTATTGTTGTATTATCTGACGTTCATGAATTATAAAGCATCTGTTATAAAACATTGGCAGTTTTCTTTCATAGTTTGCTACAAATTTTGTGTTTTTACTTCTTTTCATAAAAAAAATAAAAACAGCCAAGGGGGGGGGGACGAGGGGATGCCCAAACATTTTGGGTATTTCCTGTGTAGCAAAATGTCCAGTGTAGCAAAATTTCAAGTCTCGCGTACTTATGTAACACGCAGCCAAAGCTGCTCGTTTTTATTACAGATTTGTGCTAATAATATAAAATCCTAGAGTGATGCAATTATGGTGATATAAACATTCCCTACGAGCACACCAGCCTTTCTCCTGCATGGCCTTTGCCAAGCCGCCGCATGACTCATCGAGGCCTCGGTTCGGCAAATGAGCAGGAGTCACACGACGCCACGTTCTCTAGATCCTTGTTTGGGTTTCGACCTTCAGCAATAATGAGGGCCCAGTGGAATCCACGCTCAGCAGCGGCATTTTCATCTGACCGAGGGACCGAACGTGGCCATCCATCACTAAAAAAATCTATTTTATTGCAATTAAAGCTAAGCTTTCTCAACGATATCTCAGAGACACATTGTTTGGATTCTGAGGGGGTTTTTTTTGTTTTTTTTTCCGACATGCATGGTCGAACTACAGTATATGTTTTTGCTAATTCTGACCTCTTTATATAAGAACTGCTGTTTTAGGAACAGAGCTGAACTGAGGTGGTCCATAGGTCTTAATTCATTTTAGCCCCCAAAAAGAAATAGATACACTCATGCAGTCGTCCAGTCAGACAATCATGTGACTGAAGCACGATACATAAAATCATATGATCAAGAGCTCCAGTTAATCAGAAATGGGGAAAAAAAAGCTGATCTTTGTGTCTTTAATCGTGGCATGGGTCTTGGTGCCAGATGGGCTGAGAGTTTAAACAGAATGGTGCAAAAAAGCATGAAGTGAGCGACAGTTCCGTGCAGGTAAATGCCTTGTTGATGAGAGAGATAAGAGGAGAATGACCAGACTTATTGGAAGGGTGTAGTAACTTACAGGATATAATCACTCTTTACAACCGTGGTGAGCAGGAAAGCATTTCAGCATGCAGATCCCATCAAACCTTTAGGTGGATGAGCCACAACAGCAGAAGAGCATCAGGTTCCACTCCTTTCAGACCACAACAGGAACCTGAGGCCATCATGGGCACAAGATTGTCCAGACCGGACAGTCGAAGATAGTTGAAGTTCACCTGGACTCAAACCTGTTCATCTGCCACCAACAATGGCAGAAATCATAGAAATATATATATATATATATATATATATACAGTATATATATATTTCTCATTCTGATGTTGGTCCTGAACATTATCTAAAGGTGATGATCTGTACTTTTGCATAAAATGCATCATGCTGCTGGTGCGTGATTGTGCCTTGTTCCTAATAAAATGGATAGCCAGTGCATGATGTCTTATACATACATTGTATGGTTTATAGATTCTATTCGAAGTTCATAGAAAGTATTACTTTGTTTTAAATGAAAATCAAATGAATAGAATGTACATTGGACTAAAATAAAAAATGGAAGATGAAAGTTCCAATCATGTGTATTGCAGCTGTAGGCTCATGGAACAGCGCTGTTTAATTCCCAGAGTGCTTCTCTGAAACATGGGTTTTATTCCCTTGTCGTCTTTTACAGTATGGGGGAATTTTTTTAATCGTGCCTCGTGCCTACGACTGCATTACAGCCATGCTATATCCAGCATTAACGCACTCCCTCTCGTACTGTATGATGTTGCTTAATTATATGTTCCTGACTACAAATTGTACAGCAGATAACACGCTAAGAGAAATGATACATGTTTATAATATCATGGAAACGCAGAGTATGCTCCTCTTAGCATGTTAGGCATATTTTTTATCTTTTTGTGTTTCATAAAAAAGGTAGAAAAGGAAAGAAAGTAAAAAACTAAGAAAAGGAAGAAGACATAATTAGAGTGCAAAAAAAGGAGGAAAGAAAATGTAGAAAACAGAAATAAAAAAAAAACTTTAATTGTAAAGGAAAAATAAAAGGACAAAAGAATAATATTTGAAGAAAGGAAAGAATTCATATGTACAGATAAGATGAAAAGGAAAAGACAGTGAAGAAAGAAAAATCCAGAAAAAGGGAAAATTGCAAAACAAATAAAACAAGTAAAAGCAAGTGGAAATGTAAGCAAAGGACATGAATAGAATAAACAGATGAAATAAATGGAAATACGAGGGCCGTTCAAGAGTAAAAACTTTTCTGAGAGTAAAAACCCTCTTCATTTCTCTATACAGTATAATTCCCTGCTAATGCACTTATCCCAGTGTTTCACTAGTGCTTGGACCCCATCAAGGTAGAAAGTTTTCTCAGTACGCTGGAGCCGTGATCAGTCTGCCTGCTTTTCGTCTAAAACACCAGCCTCCCAGGAACCGGTCCAAACGGGTGGAAATGTCTCGGAGCGAGGTCACGACGATACGGGGTACGTAGCAATAACTTCCAGCTGAGTTCCTGTAATGTGCAAGTGGTGTTGGTGAATGATTGTGTGTGCAGTTCACACAGACAGATGCATCTTTTCAGTAAGTTGGATAAGGTGTTCCACTCATTGAATGTTCAGGGAACGACTGCAGAGAGCTCCGAGCCACCTCGTCTGGGATCAGGATCGGCATTCACATACTGTACATATAGCCTTCTTGAAAAAACCTTTGCACTGTTCAGATGCTTTACTGCGACTAAGAGTCTCATCACCGTACTGGGCGTGAAGTCTTCTGTAAATGTCAATTAGCTTTACTCCTTCATTCACTAGAAATTTCATCAGAAGTCCGAGTTTGTATTGAACGCACCTCATTAACAAGATAAAGAAAGACGCTGTACAGTGATGAGCCTCATATGTTTTTTATTTATTTCAGTTTTGATTTTCATTCAGTTTGACTTATTTCCCTGGTGTGTATTTTAACCTAATAGAACTGATGGTTCTGCATGAGGAACCTTCAGAAGCTGGCTAGTTTTTTATTGTTTAAGTGTCAGGTGAAAGGCAATGTCTAATTGGTGTAGAGTGTAAAGGGCACGTCTATGCTGACTGATCGCTTCCTGTTAAGGCTATGACTAGTGCTGTAATGACTGCCATCATTAGTTTTCATTACAGATAAGTCTGTTTGAAAGCTCAGTGTCTGAAGCTGCACCAGCCAGTAAAACCTCACAGACACTGACGTGGAGACGGATGACACGTTTTACTGGGAAATGAGGGAAATGGAAGACGATAAACAGGAAAAAAAAATATCGAATACATCAGAACTCTGTATTTATGGCCCATAGACAATAATACCTGAATACAATAAATTAGACATTACTACAAAGATCTAAAATCTAAAAATATTTTAGTAATAATTTTAGTTTTAAGTAGATGTGCCCGTGACTTCAGCCATTTCCATTTAAATTTCAAAGTAACACATATTCTATTCCTGTGGGCCAGTTGAGATGAAACAAAGTCTATGTTACCTCAAGCTCGGCCAAATACAACCCCATTAAAATTTGTTCAGTAGTTTTTACATGATGCATGCACAAACAAACAGCAGACAAAAATTGCAAAAAAAAACATCTTTATGTGTTCTATTATTTATCTTACGTCCCCCTAAATTATTTTTTCACAAATATCTTCAATGTACAGACAAGCCCACTTTACAGTTTTATTATATGTATAGATAGATGTGTGTTATCCATATAGAAAAGACTGTTAGATGTGGCATATTTTCTAGCAGAACCCAAGAGTTTTTGTTAAAGAGCAAACCTCATCATAAAAACAGCATCATAAAAACCAAGACACGAACTAGGACAAACTTTAGGAAAAGTATAATAATGAGTTGCTTATAAATTAACCAGGAGATTAATCAAAGAGGTCATGACACATTGGGTTACGCTTAACATGATGCTACCACCCTCATGCTTTACAGTGTGCATTGTGTTTTCAGTATGGAGTTTGTTTCCAAATGTTCCGCTCTGTGCCAAGGCCAAAAATGTTTTGGCCTCATTAGATCAGAGAACTGTTTTTCCTTGTTTGCTGAAAAGCATGTTGGAGACAAACAGGATTTCATATTGCTAGTCACTGAACAACAGCTTCTTTTATCTGAGACATGGAGCTCTCCAACTCCTTCAGAGTTACCCTTGATCTTTTTTTCACTCTGATCTTGAACTTCTCTTTTGTTGTCTCTGATTATATACTGTATACTGGCTGTTTGTTTATTATTCATCGTCATGACGTGATTAATTGGCTTTGATTTTCATAAAGAATTTGCAAGGAATGTTTCAATACACTTCTGTAATATTGCCATATGTTGAAGTGAATTAGACTCTACTGAATACATTGTATACCACTAATGATTACAGATGCGTGCCAAATTATAATCTCATATAAAAAATATCTGCATGTGATTTTGGAGGGAAAAAAGGGTAACGTTTATTCCTTTTTTTTTTTTTTTTTGTCTTATATTTTTTATGTTTTGCTGTCATCTGCTGGTTGAACAGAACACACACACACACACAGACTTGGATTCTGCTGTGTTTTACTCAATATTTTAAGATCTAAACATTTCCTTTTTGTCACAATATACACTCATAAGGGAGTTACTGTACCTTGGGTTTATACTAGGGATGTAACGGTATCAAAATTTCACGGTACGGTAATACCTCGGTATGAATGGCACGGTACGGTATTT
>JAQMYL010000008.1:25621649-25632904 GCA_030014365.1 Clarias pachynema
TTAAAGCTTCATTTTCACATATGATTCTTTCACTTGATTAATTTATTTTTACATATGATTCTTTCACATGGCATGGTTCATCTTTTACCAAAGTTTCCTTAATTTGATTTATCTCTTTTTACAAGGCATGTTTAAAAATTATTAATTTTTCACACAGTTCCTTCATTTGATCACATTAATTTCATATATAGTAGTATACATATGTTCTATCATATCAAGTTTTGTAATAATCTGATTTATGCAATTCATCCCCACACACAGCGCAGTATTTACTGTTAATGTTACCATGACAACATGATGTCATGAGTGTAACAGGTATCTAAGATTAGGTTAGACCACTAACTGTGGTCTAATCATTTATTTTGCATCTTAAATGATTTTTCTTTCAACATCTCCCAGATACTCTAAACAGCCTCTTCTTTTTTTTGTGAGGTGTAATTCTTCAATGTACCCAGAAGACCCTGATTTACCAAGATCTCCTAAATGGAGAAGCTGATGTGTGTGCAGTCTTATGAATTGTGCATGATTTGTTAATGTCATTGCGTGCAAATTGAAAGAACAAGAACTGAAAAAAAAAAGAAAGCTTTGTATGTGGCAAGCAATCAGACCTTATCAGTGTGAAAGTATAATGTCAAGTGAGACTCATTACAATTAATGAACTTTAAGTCTTGCAGGTCGAAAGAGGGGAAAATACTAGACTAATTAAAATAAACCGCAAAGATACAGAAATAAAAGCCGAGCAATAATTATTGACAATTGTGCTGCTGTCTCAGGATTCAGAGGAATATTTCTATTTTGCTCTTAAAAATCTCTAAATTTGGTTAGTTTTCATAGTGCAGAGTTCAGATGTTGTTCAAAGTAAAAAAGAAGAAGACATCTACTGAAGCAGTGGAAATCTGAACAAATACTCAATACATAAAATAATAAATACATGACAAGGTAGAGAGAAGGTCATAGCAGCCCAAGTGCCATATTTAATGGTTACGCTATTATGACACAGCCTGAATGCTAACTCCTCCTGATAAATCTGTTTACTGCTGTTCTCTGTCATCATCCAGGCTTTTATAGGGATCATAAATAATAGCAGAAATCTTGTTTTTAACAATCTTTTTTTTCCCCATTATCGATTATCCTTGTAATACTGTACACTCCACACAAAATACAGGGAAAAAACACACGTTGGCTGTGGCCACACTGAGCTGAGCAAAAAATATATCTTTGGCCATTCATCCAGGTAATTAACAGCCTCCCAAAAACCAAAACAGCACCATAAAAGCAGAGGCACCATAATACTGTGGGCTTTTCTTACTGTGGAAATTACATCTGTTTACCACAACGCTGTTGACGTGTGGACTCTGATTGGTCAGAAGCTGTTGATTAATTCTCTATGACAACAGCCCTGACAATAGTGCAGCTGCGAGCACAGGTTTATATGCACGTGCTTGTTCTATAGATTTTTATAGTAATAGTTCCTTTACAGGGACCTTTATGTTAGGATGCCACATTTATGGAAGGAGTCTTCTTCTGCAGTCATTTCTGTGCACATTCAGTAGGTGGAACACCTGATCGTTCGAAATTGATGAATAACTTGTCACTGTTTGTGTGAACTGTACACACAATCATTTAGCAACACCACTTGCACATTACCGGAACTCGATTGGGAGTTATTGCCATACCCCCTATACAGTCCTGACCTCGCTCCAAGACATTTACACAAGGAGTTCCTGGGGGACCAGCGTTTCAGACCTGAAGCAGGCAGTCCGATCATGGCTCTGGCGTACTGAGAAAACCTTCTACATCTATGGTGTCCAAGCACTAGTAAAACACTGGGATAAGTGCATTAGTGTAGCAGGGGATTATATATAGAGATAAAGGGAGTTTTTACTCTTATTCTGCACAAAGAAAAGTCATGGTTTGACTTTATATAACGCTTTAGGTAAATTATATTTTGGAATATAGAGAAAATCTATATAATTTTAATTACACAAGCCACAGCTGAACACCCTCTCCCCCACTTTAGATGAGGATGTAGCAGGTGTTTTGTATTCACATTATTTTGCATCTACACAAGGAGACACCTTTAGATTGATTTTTCTATTGAAATATGGAAATATTGGAGAGAAAAGAAGAGAGGTTGGTGTAGGGGCGGCGAAAGGCCACAGAGATGCAGAGCGAGATCGGTCATCTCTAAAGAGATTATGGCTACTATAATTGACCATGTAATAAATCATGGTCTTTCCATGACAGAGGTCGGACCGATGGTTCTGCCTAATCTGCTACACTGAACATTGAAATCTATTGTGTGAATCTTGCATCAAACTAATAGGTAAGATTTGGCTTCCTGGAACAGTGTGTCACTAAATTATATTTTACAATAGTACTGAAAATTGAGCAATGCCTTCAGAACGTCTTGTGTTTAATTAGGAAGGCTTTTTCTGCTTAACTAACCAATGGTTTTCTCCTAGAAATGAGAATTGGAGAATATGTACCACACAGGAATAAACTGCTGCCGTTGATATGGTTGATAATGTCATAAAACACTGAGAGATTCATGGCCGAGTCTGAGGAGACAGTGCTATCCAATGTTAACATGAGGACCTTTGCTAGACTCTGGGTAAAACATCAAGTCGTCATTCACCCTTGAGGGGAACAAGGACAAACTGAGGTATACTGTAAGTATGTCTAGGTAAGATGTCCATACAGTACGTTGCAGTTCAAAACCAAATAGCACAGCACATAAGAGAAATGTATTAACTACTTACTAACAGTAGGAATATCAACAGGAATTTTGTTTGCAAAAGTGCTACAATAGATATTTTCTCATACCAGCAGTTTGACCATATTATACAGAGCACCTCATTGCTTATATGCATGCCCTCTGTGAAAGGCTTGTCCCAGGTGTCAAGAAACACTAAGTGCTAATGAGCTTTATTTCCCCTCTCACCTGCCTCAGGACTTGTCAAACCTATGCAGAAATTATTTTCCTCATGGACGGGGAAGGTATACTACACTCTTCACATGAGTATCACACTCCATCTTGTATTTTATAGTGTAAATGAGCAATATTTTTACCTATTAGGTAAGCACTAACTGCACGTTAGGTGAAGGAAGAGATTCACGTGAAATTATTTAATCGTATAAGATACACCGAAGCGGCACAATGGCTTAGTTGTTATCACTGTCGACTTGCACCTCCAGGGTCCGGGTTTGATTCCCGCCTCTGTGTGCATGGTGTTTGCATGTTCTCCCTGTGCTTGGTGGGTTTTCTCCCTCTGTTCAAAGACATGCAGATTAGGCTAATTGGTGTTCCCAAATTGCCCGAACTGTGTGTATGTGTGTGCCCTGCAGTGGATTGGCACCCTGTCCAGGGTGTACCCCGCCTCATGCCCTGGGATAGGCTCCAGGTTCCCCACAATCCTGTATAATGGATTAAGCAGTATACTGTAGGTGATGAGTGAGTGGGCACACCTGATTAGTAATTATGGGCATACTATATGCCCATAATTATCACCATTTCTGTTATAATATAGGGTTAATCCAATGCCTAGCCAAAAGAAAGTCACCATTTAAATTTGCTAGGGAACAAACATTGGACTTTGGCGTGATGGAAAAGGTCCAGATTGAACCTATTCCAGAGTGATGGGCGTGTCAGGGTAAAAACGCAAGTGCATGAAACCTTGCACCCATCATGCATAGTGGCCACTGTACAAGCCCCTGGAGGCAGTGTTAGGTTTATTTATAAAGTACATCACTACAACCATGTTGTCCAAATGCTTTACAATTATCAAACGATGTAACATGGTAAAATTTTAATAAATAGTATAAAGCATGAAAAACAAACACTGATCATTTACAAATTTTTAAATCAGCATACACAAAGCAAGGTTACTGATTAAAAGCCTTTTCAAACAGGAATGCTTTAAGATGAGTTTTAAAAAGTGTGACAGATGATAATTGTCTGATTTGGAGAGGTAGCTCATTATATAGTTGAGGTCAAATCACAGAGAAAGCCCGATGATTTAATCTTAGATATTTGCCGAAGATGGAAAAAAAACCTGACTTTACTACAGAATTTATAACTGCCTGTCAAACTTCAATTCATCATCCATTATAAACACCAGGTTCCTGGCTGCAGAAGTAAGATAAGTACCCAGACTTGACATATCATAATTGCGGTGCTTATCACCATTTGCTCGAAACAACAGCATTTCTGGGTTTTTTTTTTTTTCATTGAAACATAAGAATTTGCTGGACAGCCAATCTTTTAATTCAGCCAAACAATCTAATCATACTGTTGAGATAGTCTCCAATTTCCATAGAGGTAGGTGAATATCATCAGCATGAAAGGAAAACCCAAATTTCCGAATAATCCAGCCAAGAGGGATTAATTACAAAGAAAAAAAGGTGGACCAAAAATAGAGCCTTGGGGAACACCTCAGTCTAGAAGTAAGATGAGGCAGTGTATTACATACTATGTTGAGTCAGAATAGTATTTTATTTTTCAATCTTCCTTTCTTTACCCTGGTGATCTTCTTAGCCATGTGTAACATAATTCCGAGTTTATTAAAACAGGATTAAAATGCTTGTCTGCTCTGACAAACTACTCCATATGTTTTCGGCAGCATAATTTTGAGAGTGCAAAATCTCAGAATGTTCAATTACATGCTTCGATAATGTGGCTGACTGAGAGAGATTTTGTGAGAGGGTTCAGTAACAGAGTACTTAATTGTATTTCCAACCAAATGTCTATATACAGAAAATGATAGCAGAAAGTGCATTTCTAACAAACTTATTTATAACAGCCAGCTAATGTCTACTGCTGAGTTCTATTAGTCAATGATGATAGTATCTTGATCACGGCTTGTAAATTGGAAAGATAAGGTATTAAGAAGATAGATGTCTTATTATTTCATTTTATTAACTTTCCAGTACTAGGGCTACAGAGTGAAATGTAATTCCGGTTACTTTTCTGTAGGGTTTGCGTTATCTATACACCACTTTCCCATTTGAAAATATAGCTCCGTCTATAAAAGGATCCAATGTCTCTAAAGAATCCATCAAGGCGTTCTACAACAATTCGTTTAAACATTTATTGACTGAACTGAAGGTTAAAATCACACAAATGTTTCAGTAAAATAAAAGTTTATTGACTGACCAGCTGCCCTTTGACTTAAAAATAATTGATTTTGGATTAAATTACATATCTGTCCTTTTCTCAGTGCATGTCACATTTTTTTTGTCTATAATATAGGCAGCCATAGTTCAGGTGCTAAAGACAGCAAATGCCTGAGTATCGTTTTAAATGCACTTCTGTATCTTGCACTATGTTGTCACACTGTATAGTCAAAAATAAGTGCACCCTTGACCGTATGTGGTTCATTCCCAAACTGTTCATGCAAAATTAGAACCATGCAGTTGTATAGAATGTGACTGTGCGCGCTAGCATCAACCTGATCCAGCATGACAAGTGAGTTCCGTGAAGACAAGGTGTGTCATCCCGTGTCCTGAACAGAGCCCTGATTGCAACCCCACTGAACTATCACCTTGTCCAGGAATGTACAGTGTAATGTGTTTGTTTAACAGTAAAGCTTTCACAGAGCTTGACATGAACCAAGTGCACAAATTTAACAAGACGTTTTCATTGACTCACAGTACATTAGCACAACCTCGCTGATTTTGTTTTAAACAAAGTGAACAGCTCTATGACTGCTATGGTGTTATTATCAGTCTAAAACAGCATGCTGCTTACACTTACTCAAACAACACATCATGTTCCAGCTGGGTTAGTAGAAGAATATAAAGTAGAGGTCAACCACACACTGCTGTGTGGTATTAGCCAGGCAAAATAAAAAAGCTCATTAATGCTCACATCACTGCTTAGTGCGGGTAAAGCGTCTAATGGAACAGAGTCAAACAATCATTTTTAAGTACAATTGACACTTTTTGGACACAAAAAGACATTAAAAGTAGATGGACGATAATGTATGTAACGTAGATCATAAAGTGATCTTTGAAATTTTACTTCTGTAGAGTATATGTCTGTATTTCCAGGATTTAGCGCCCACATAATGATCAGAAATGCCATCATGTACCCGTTTTCTGTGCACATTACTATAACAGTGCGATCTGTGAAATATTATTGCACCATTTCTGTAAATTTCTTCAGTGAATGACTCAATCGCACCAGCTACACTTTATCACCCTGCTGGACGTCCTATTAAACTGGAGCTAGAACAGAGAGAGGCGAAATAACACACAAACTGGATTAGTTATGGTTTTTGAAATGAGGCAGATAAGTGGAAATGAAGATTGTGTATCCTCAGGCTGGATTAGTGCACATAATAGGAACAGACAAAAGAGCCGACGTTAGATCAGACGTGAAACGTTGCGTTTCTGATCTTTATGTTCTACAGGATTAGGTTTGTTTTACTTCCTGCCCTCTCTGTACACCTTTCCTCAGCTTTCCAAAAAAAAAAAGGCAAAAAAGCCTAATGATTAAAGCAGCTTATTGTCATCGTTGATCAAAAGCAAAACTTCGATTTTGAAGTAGCCTTGAGTTTTTTTTTTTTTTTTTCTTCACTCAGCTCAGCAAAAGGTTCTCTGCTCTGTGTGTGGTGTTTCAGCCTGTGGATAAAGTGTGTGTCCTGTTTGGACCAGCAGGGATTTGATTCCCAGTCGTTTGATGTGTGAGACGAAAAAAAAAGAAAAGATGAAAAAAAAAAAGGAAGAAAGCTAAAAATGGAGAAATGGCTTTTTAAGAATAAACCAAGCGAACACGTAAAAAAAAAAATTTTTTTTTAAACAGAGCAATCACTAACGAACTTAAAGTCTGCCAGATAACAGTCGTGATGCAGATCTACATTTGATTGCTCTCTTTTTGGAAGGAAAAGACCCTCTAGTTAACACGTACTGCCATGTACTAACATTTTTACATGGGCTGAGCTCGGTAAAAGGCAGATTGGATTTTTAGCAAAAAAAAAATAATTATTAATTACACAAATCATAAGATACTGCTGCAGAATGAGAGAGTGTCAAGGATCCATGTGAACCCAAGAATGACATTCTACTTAATTATCATAATCTTTAAAGATTCTTACAGCAGTCCCAAAAATACTGCGTTTAATTTAATGTTCTGTGAAATTCAGTGTACAATTTTTTTTTTCAAATAAGAGCAATCAAGATAATAAGAATAATTTGTTATTTTATGCAATGATATTGCTACAGTATACAACAATCAATGTTTAATATGAAATCCTTCATTCTGCAAAACCTGCTGGATCCGGCGATGCACCCATCATGCATAGTGGCCACTGTACAAGCCTCTGGAGACAGTGTTATGTCGATGTCAATTTATTTATAAAGTACATTATTACAACCAGGTTGTAGAATGTTTAAAGTCGGTGTCACTCACTCAACCCATGCCTGCTCAATCGCTTCCTGTAGCTCATGTACAGAAGACGGTTTCCTGACTGCAGCTGCCTTCTTCACCATCGTCCAACCGTTTTCTGTTGTGTTTAGGTCTGGAAATAATCATGGCTTCAGATGTTCCAGAACACCATTGTCACATGGTACTAGTTTATTTAATTAGTTTCAATTAATTAGCACAACTTTTCAGCTAGAAAGGCTTGAACTAATTAGTGGGATGACCTGTTTTGTGTACAGGGAGATCTGTAGTACATAGCATATGTTTTGTCTGAATACTTTTGGCCACCATTGTATGTATGAATTAGTCTGTTATGTAATCCCCAGACTGGCTATGTGGAGACATGGGCGCTTAGCTCTTAAATTACAGAGGTGCATAAGCACGATGGGGTGAAGGATGCAAAATTAAAAGTGTCATGCCTCTTTTGGTGTCTAAACAGCATAAATTGGTCAAAATGAGCCACCTGTTAGGGAATTTATAGATACTCTTACACTCCTTTACTCAAACCCAATCCATCTGTTTAGGAACAAAAATATGGCTGAAACCAGCAATATTTTGCCTGTAAGACTTCTGCAAGTGGGCCATAAGGGTTCTGTCATTATGACAAATAAATTGGAAGTTTTTTATTTAAAATTTTGTAATTTGGTTTAGAATTCACGTAAAATATTTCTCATGAAGTGTGTTCATTTACAAATTAACCAGAACTAATAAAACAAAGCCGTAGGATTTAAACAATGCAATCTTTGTCTCGTGTGTTGATCAAAGTCACGATTAAAGGTTTGGGTGGGACGCAGAAGGTTTTCACATTTCAAATTCAACGGCAGCTTTGTCATGTTTGGGAATGGCTGGACTAGACTCCTATTAGATTTATTTAAATATGATTTTCGTAATAGTTCATTGTAATAGTTTGATCCTCATTTCATGTTTTTTCATGTTAGAATGCGAGAACTTACAGGTGAGGGCTTGAGCAGTAGCCAGCTCTGGTGATTTCCATAATCATAGTGGTGCTCCCAGGAAACCAGCTTCATCATGTGCGTAACTCAGCGCTGAATATGTGGAACTTTCATTACAAATATTTTCAAAACCTTATATGTCCTGAACCTGTAGGTATACTGATTACCTCCTATTTAATGTCCCGCTGAATCTGTTGCTCCTAAACTGAAGAAAAGTTCATAAGTTACTGCTGATTATACAGTACACGTTTAGCCGTATGAGTCATCAAAAATCAATTACAGTGATATTAATACGTAGAAGGATGTGTTGTAAGGTTAGTGTGAGGATTGTGGGAAACATTTTTCAAAGGGGTTCATATTCGATCATTAATTTTATGATAGTTTTTCGGTGTTTATGTTCATTTGTGTGTGCGCATGCTCATTTATAAGCTGTTTGGCATGTAAAAAAAATAGTAAATAAATAAATAATTGCACACTTAGTATCAAATGTAAAATAAAAATCCAAACAGCGGCCGTGATGCAGAGCTGCAACTGATTGCTCCGTTTTTTCCGAATAAAAAACCGTTCCCATTCCGCCGATTGTCTCTGAACCGCGTGAGGTCAGATGAAGCGATGTAATTGGGTGGAATTGATTGAAGGCATTAATACGGGCTGAGCCCAGCAGGCAGCTCGGCTTTTTAGCGAAAGTGAGTGTTGCACTGTTGCAGGCGCTTTGAGATGCGAGATGTAAGGTGTCATGGCGCGCTGCTGCTGCGAGAGAGTCAGGTATCCATGGGGATCCGAAGAAGACGCTAATGTTTAAAGGCGCGTTCTAATGGATGAATTGTGTGAGCTCGTGTGTGTGTGTGTGTGTGTTCCACAGCTTGACTCTTGTGTGTATGTGTGGGTGGGCTGCAGTCTGCTGTAACCCCATTCTCTGTCTTATGCAATCACCAGACTCGCTCCGCGGAGACGGAGATGCTGATTGTTTAGTGGAAGTTTCCGAGGCAGGAGTTTTTAAAATGCCATCCAGAGGTCAGTTTTGTAGATGTGTGTATAATTCTTCACTAACCCACCCACACTACCGACCATCTCGCCCATCCGGCTTATTGTTAATTAATTAATTATTCCCATCCAAGGTGCTCTATTACTCATAATAACACGCCAGTGTTGATTAATTATATCTGACAGTAGTGCAGCTGCAGATCGCAGGTTTATATGAATGCGGATACATTATCGTTTCTATGGCAACGGCTCATAACCCTTAATTAACCTTAGGAGAGAGGATAGAAGACTAGCTCACGAGGGAACGACTGTTTACGGCTGCTCGCTGGCGTTCCACAACATGTAGTGTAATCCATAAACAGGAAAGGATGAAATCTATGAGGTGCTGTATTTATTTTTTTTTATAGATAAACCGCTATACAGTATTTTCGCTGACCAGAGGAGCAAATTCAGCCTGACTAACATCAAGTGTTAGAGAGATCTTTACACCAATGGCCATAAAATTATACAACCCTTCTCTGTAACTCATACACTATGTGGATATTCACTGACAGTAACACAATAGGACAATATTACTTACCTGTATTAATGATATATTAATGGCAATATTACGTCTCAATAAAATATGTAATGCAATATTACATATAATAATACAATATTACATACTTATATTGGATTACTGTGCAATATTTACAAATGCTCTTGGGTCATATTTAGTGTGCAATATGGTCATAATTTCAGATTTAATTTTCTATGTGTAAGCATTTTCATAATTTCATAATTTTCTATGTGTAAGCATTTTTGTTATTGTAAAGCAGCCTTTCTCTTGAAAGGCGCTATATAAAATAAACTTCTTCTTCTTATTATTATTATTATTATTATTATTATTATTATATTTAGTGTATTAATTGAAGTTATTCTAAAGTTTAGTGTGCAATATTTTTTATGGTACTTACTGTTTTAGGACTCTTTTTATTTGATTTTATTATTTTATTTTATATATACTTTTAATTGTAGTTATTTATTACTTTTCCTTTCTACTGGATAACAACAGAGAGCAACTGTAACCAAAAATAAGCAATTTCCCTCTGGGATTAATAAAGTTGAACATGAATCCTGAATATGAGTTGCCAGATTGATAAACAGAAATAAATCAGCCATAACTCCTCTACATTACACCACCCTGACGATGATTAGTTTCCTTTAATGTTGTTTTTATTCCTTTAGGCTGTTAGTTACAATCCTCACTCTTACTGAATAAATACTGAATAATTCTTACTGAGTTTTAAGAGGTTAACGCTTCCCAGTGCTGTGGTTTTTTTCGTTTCTTCCCTGGTGTGTTTATTCGCCCCCATCATTAGTGTTCCATTACACACTCGACCCAGATAATGTGTGTGTTTATGCACTTCATGCATTTATGTGAACTTTTTTTGAAATGCCCTGTATCTGTGTCAACACAAAGCTCTGTCTATGTGTGTGTGTGTGTGTGTGTGTGTGTGTTTGATCCTTCCTTCATGTGCACTCAGACAGCTGGAATGTGGCGTTTCTCCAGAATTACAAGCCACGCTGTCGTAGCAACATCAGCCCCGGCATCATGGAGCGTCTTGTGTTTAAGTGTTTCTTTTGTCTATCAGTCCGTATCAATATCTGTAGAGGCTTTTATGTTGTGCAAAATTGAGTGCTGTAAAATAACTACATGTTTCTGTGCAGTACGACAAATTTACATGGAAATGGTCAGCTGTGTAAGTGCATATAAATGGATGTTTTTTAGCCTTGTTTCTGGCTATAGCAGCTAAAAGGTGTGTGTGTGTGTGTGTGTGTGTGTGTGTGTGTGTGTGTGTGTGTGCAGTAGAAGGTTGAAATATGCACTCGTAATATCCATTATACAGTTTTTC
>JAQMYL010000008.1:25653178-25669126 GCA_030014365.1 Clarias pachynema
CTCTAATGAGACTTGCTTTTGCTTTACACGCGCGCTGTACACACACGCATACAGACACAAAATAAAATATGTTTCACACACACACACGTGTTCACGGTGTTATAGTAAACAGTACACGTGTGCACGGATGTTGATTATACCAGTAAGAGACGAGCACTAAGACCCAGCAGGGAAGACTATTACCCACAATTCCGCAGCACAAGAGAGAGAAAAACCGATCAGTTGTGATCACGTGACACTCAGCGTCAAAACAAGAAGCACATGCGTGATACATGATACTCGGTACTCGTAAACCAAGACAATGCTCGTTTTCCACAACAAAATTTATTAAAAATCTTTGCTCGTCTTGCGGGACACTCGCAAACCGCGTTACTCGCAATCCGAGGTTTCACTGTACGTGTTTTCCCCTTAGTATTCTCTCTACAGTACTAAAAAAATTACACAGAATTATATTTTATATGGAAATTTTGCTGAAATATATGTTAATATTTATGTCACAAAATTTGTAAATGATATTGTTCTTAATAGTTTAGCGTTAAAACGCATAAAAAATGTGGAGCCATAAAAAATGCAGAGGATATTTGCACTTTCTGCGAAATTGCCAGGAACAATTTTTAGTTAAATTCTAAGTAAAACCGCGACTTTCCCGTGTGGGGTCGACTGTACTTCTGTCGTGGGAAAGGAAAAAGAAAAAAAAAACAGTAACAATATGTCATCACACCACTCTGTGATTGATTCGTTTTGTATAACAGCATGACACACACAGTGTTTTCTCCTTCACTTATTGAAACCTGCAACGTAATAATGTAAATACTGAACCACACGCTTCCTAGTCAGGATTTGATTTCATTAATAAACGTTTGCCGATTGTTTGTATCAACTTCCGAAGTAAAGACGATCTGAAACTGAACTTTTAATCTGTTTTTTCTCGCCCGTTGTAACATTATTGATAGAAACCGCACGTTCGTGCTGCGCTCCGTTATAACACGATGGCGTTTACTGACGGGACTTCGAGGGGCAGCTCAGCAGTAATCATTCGAAAGATGATTACAGATCAAGTGAACCACATTGGAGTCGTTTCGTTCTGTGGATGCATTTTATGTCTGGAACTTTCCACGTCCTGTGCTTTGTTTTTTAAAAGGTTTGTTGTTTTTAAAGGTGTGTTGGTGGCGTTCAGCAGGTTCGTTTAGTGCTTATTGTTTCATATTTAAGTTTTCATAGCGTCTGCTGAGTATAAACGACTTTCCGAGTGCTGGATGATTGCGTGTATGGAGAGTGTGGAGCACCTTCGGTTCTTATTCCAGGTTGAAAATAAGCTTTCAGACAGAGGACATGAGGAGTCCCTGAATCACACCAGGCTTGCAGTCACGTTCTTCTTCAGCTTTTTTTTTTTTTTTTTTAAAGAGCTTCTATCTTTGAAAATGATAGTTCGGTCCCTGTCCTTCACAGCATAACCCCTTCCATCAAATGATTTTGACTCCATCTTGACTATGATTTTTCCCCCCCCTCAGCTTGTAGTTTTAAGGTCATCAGACTCAGATTTGAAGGCAGAGATTGTACTGTATATAAGATGTGATTTCCATGATGGTAAATGATAGTAGTAGTAATATTTCACATTTTTTATTTCGCTGTAATTTCAACCCAGATCTTTAGATGTGCACGCGTGAGGATTTAGACGTTAAAATTAATGATCAGTCTTTGTTATATTCCACAACCTTAGGTGATACCTCTGGATTTTGAAACCCAGCGAATCCAGAAGTCTGCCTTTGACTGAAGTAAAGGGGAATTGTGATTTTTGCTTTCTTTCCTGTGCCATAATTGTGAAAATTACCCTCAGGGTTGCGTAAGCTGGCTCGTGATAAGAAAGGTATTATCTAGCTCTCAGAGAGAAAACTGTGGGCCGTTTGATGAATGGCTTCATAATAATGGAATAAGCGCTAAAGTGGTAATGGTTTCTTGTTTATTGAGCTCTTTACAGTGTGTGTGTGTGTGTGTGTGTGTGTTTGTTTTTTTTTGCAGATGTTGGTGAAGATCTCCTCAGCATGTGTGAAAGAAATGTGCATTTGAATCAGCATTATATCGCACCATCAGGTAAAGCATATTAACACATGTTAGATGAGTAGAAAAGTGGGCAGGAATATGGGTGAGTGGATAAATAGATAAGTGTGTCGATGAGCAACTGTGTATGTAGGTAGATGCCCAAGTGGGCAGATACAGTAGGTGGGGGAGATGGATAGATCTATAATTGGGTAAATAGGTAGGTGGGTAGAAGGAAAGACTGGTAAGTGAGGATATTGGTAAGTTGGTAGATCGGTAAGTGTGAGGAAAGATTGGGTTGATGGATAGATGATGGCAAGTGAGGAGATGTGTAAGTCGGTAAGTCGGTAGGTAGACAGGTTGTGGTGTGGGTAGGCAAGTAGGTTGATGCCCAGGAGGGTAGATAGGTGGATGGATGGATAGAATGATAAGTGGGTAAGCAGGAAGGTGGTCTGGGTAACTGTGTTTGTATGTATGTAGATAGATTGCTGGGTATGTGGGAGGATAGATGGGTTAGATGGAAAGATTGATAAGTGAGGAGATAAGTAAGTGGGTAAATAAGTAGGTAGGTGGGTAGTTAGATAGGTCGGTGGGTAGATGGGCAGCTGAGTGTGTAGATAGGTAGATAGATGTTTAAGTGGGAGGATAGGTGGGGTAGATGGAAAGATGGGTCATTTGGTAAACACACCATCATCAAATTAAATGAAACAAAATCTAACTGGGTGATAATCCAACTTCTTCTTCCATCAGATTTGACTTTGTTTAAAGCTTCATTGTGGCTGAGGTTTAACGATGCGTTGTTTGAGCGCTGTCTCTGTCCCTGTCCACCTCTGTCCAATCAGAGCGAGCCTCAAGGTTCAGACACAACTGCAGTTGGGTAATCGAATCTGGACTGGATTTCCTGCTAATAGATTTAATGTCAAGCACTCAGCAGGACAAACATCTCTCATGGGACTAATGAGATTATGCGCACAGTTTTTTCATATTAACGAACATACCAATAAATAAATAAACAAAGGCACATAATGCAGCAAAAAAACAAAAATGACAGTAAACATCGGGTCGCATCTTTACAGTGCTCCGTCTCTGTTTGTTTTCCTCAGACGAGTCTGGTGTGAAAGTGAGACAGCTGGACTGGACCACAGACGATTTCCTCACAGGTTACACCCTCTGACTAAATGTTGTTGTTGTTTTTTTTAATCAGTCATTTTTATTATCCAGAATGACATCTTTCAGTTCTCATTTACGCTACAAAGAACACGAAGTGCATTTGTGTTTGTGTTTTGATAAATACTTAATTTATACTTTAGTAATGACTGATGAGCTTTATCAGGTATCTAAGGTGTAAACTGCATTACTGCACTGCTATAAATGTAAAGAGTTGGAGGTTAAAGTCATTTATTGGCTCGTTGGTTTATTGCTGCAGATTCAGAATTTGGCTGGAGTGAGGACGAGATATCAGACCTGCACGATAACGCCACGGTTATCATCGCAGCAGATGGTGAGCGATCATGAACCCGTGTACTTGTTAATAGATCTATTTTTTTGCAAACACTGATATAGATTTTAACCGATAAGAACGTCTGATGCGCCTGCTATAATGCGCCTGCCTCAGTGGCATATCTGACTACAGATCCAAACCATTCTTAAAAAGCTATTTAATATACTGTATATATGGACTATTAGCAGATTTGAATTTTGTCTCATTACACCACAACTTGTTTCACTTTATTATTTAGTATAAAGTCTGTCTGAGTGTGTTTAAATGTGTGCTTTTTTTCATTTTAAGTCTGCTATGATGACGAGCTCACCGACGCCCTGTTTCGGACTCTGTATCGCATTTCCAGTAACCTGCGTCACTCCAGCACTGCCTACATCAGCATAGAGAAAAGGTAATAAGAAATGATTAAACAGTCACGGTTAGTTACAGTAGTACAGTAGCAAAATAACTGGTTAAATACAAAACAAATCATAATCTGTTGATAATAAATGGTGTTTGTTAAACAGTTGTATAAAAGTGATATCACACTCGAGGTCATTCTGTTGTGCTGGTTATCAGCACGGCTGTGATGTCTTCAGTATCTGGTGCCTGTAACGGCATCACAGCTGTGCTGATATTCAGTACATCAGCATTTCCTCTTGTGTGATATTGCTTAGGGTGTGCCGCAGAAATCCATCAACAATTTATTTAAGAATATCACATTATACTTTTTATCTATTAATAGTTGCATCTCATTTTATGAAATGTCTGAGAAACAAGTTTCATGTTACAGTTGTTGCCTCACCAACCGCTCTTTATTCGCTCTCTTTCTTTCTTAAGTGAATAAGCAAAACGCAGCTTTCACCTTAACCCTATAAAACTCTGCTCAACTTTTTGGTAGAGCACATTTTGAGTTACGATATCATGTTTTAAAAACAGGTTGCACGTAGGCTGTTTGAGCCATCTCTACCACTCGGTTGAGCTATGCTTAAAAAATATTTAAATATCAAGCCTTTTCAATTACTTTGCTAGCACATCACAAGAAATAAAGTGAATCTGGTGGACAAAAACATTTCTGCTTTGAAATATATTAATACTTTTACCATCAAGAGACATCTCAACCATTTGGAAGAGACATATATTGGGATATGTTAAACAAAACTAAATAAACATTGTAGTTATCCCGAGGAAATAACAAAAATGCAAATTAAAACAGATGTTAAAAGGTTAACAAAATGGCAAAGTGTAAATTGCTTGTGTTTGTAAAACCTTATGAAGTGCTGATTCTCTTGCGTCTTTGCATAAATGTTAAATAAACGCTGAACATCTGCGATATCTCGTATTCATTGGTGGAAAATTTCAAAAAGAAAGATACATTTGAAACAGCATTGAAACCTGGTGTGTGATTTCCACGACGGACATCTGCGTCATGTGACCTCGAGTCCCGGAGGTGTGAATCGGTGTGACTGGGACACTCTGTCCTGACCTGTGTAATGAGACAATGATGACGGTGTGCCCTCCCGCTGGTTCGTGTCTATGATGTTCCCCCAGGCTGAACTTCACACTGCGCCACATGGACGTGTCCTGCGAGGCGTACGATCATTTTCGCCGCTGCCTGGAGCAACTAGCCGAGCCGAGAGAGAAGGAAACGAGGTTCACGGTGTCGCCGGTGTCCTGCTCCTTCCCTCAGTTCTTCCAGTACGAACGAGTGAAGCAACTGGTGAGCTTCATTTTCCCTGAGCTTCATTAACCTGAGTAGAAACGTGTCTGTGCTTGCATGTAGACAAAAATGAACATCACATTTAACCCCAATGTTGAATGTGAAACATGAATTTGTGTTAAAGCACCCCTCTTTACCTGTGTCTGAGGTTGAACATTTGCACTATTAGACTATTTTTGCTCATTTTATAAAGGTGGCCAATAATTGTGGAATTATTGGCACCCATGAAAATTATGGTTAATGCATGAATTAAAATTCTTTCCCACACACATTAGAACACTTGACCCTGTTCCAAAAAAATCTAATGACTGCTTTTGTAGCATTTTAAAAATTATTGGCACCCTATTGAATATTTTTTTAAATTAATTTTTATTTCTCCCCCCCCCCCCCCCCTCTCTCTCTCTCTCTCGCACTCCAAGCCCTGTTTCTCTGCAATATAAATAGAAAAGTACAGGGAAAGCAGAGCTCAAAGATTACAGCTTCGTAGAATACAAATGTACAGAACTGCAGTTTAATTGATTCTCATGATTACTTTTAAAAGTATGATTCTATCTCCCTTTCTCTCTCTCTCTCTCTCTCTCTCTCTCTGTTCTAAACGTAAATAGAAGACCTGATGAAGACGACCTTACTGTGAAATAACAGTGTCTACAAAAAAAAGGACATTAAGACTTATTAATAACCAATAAGTCTTTAGGAAAAAGAACCTGTAAAAAAAAAAAACTTCTAATAATTTTCCATTTATGTAAGAAATAATATTTTTTCATCTATAATTTTTAGGTCTATATTTTCCCAGCAGCATTTCAATAAAAATGTTTATTAATATAAGGAATATAATTTTATGAAACATTTATTAACACTAAACATTATTATTATTACTATTATTATTATTATTATTATTATTATTATTATTATGATGTAGAAGATTCCTTGCAGAATCACAGTGCAGTGTTTTCATTACATCACCTCCTTACTTTACCAATCTAACCTGATGCGCATATTATATTGTTTAATTTGTTTTTATCACTTTACAGGAGCTGTGGAAAGTGTCTGTCTGTCATCCATCCAGCTCAACATCCTCAAGTTCTGGTGAAAGCAATGCAACATTAAAGACTAATCCAGAATCTGGACTCAAGACTTGATGCTCAGCTTTACTTTATGCAGTTGGAAGTGTGCGAATATCAAATACCATGAATGTGAATCCTATTTTAAGTAATAAGTTGAAAGGTTTTATTATTTAAGGTGTGGTGGTGCTGATGAAGTGAGAATTGACTTTTAGTTTGTTTTTAGCTCCTGGTTTGTATCTGGTTTGTATCCAGACTGTTGGGGTTGCATGTTATGGATTTCCAATTATTGTGGGTTTTTGTGTGTTTGCTGAGATTATGAATGAGTGCTGCAATAAATTTATTTCTATATCATATTTTGTTCAAAAATGTGTTTAGCAATAAAATAAAATTTAAATAAAAAAGATGAAAAAGAAAGAAGTGAAGTTAAAATACAAACAGACATTAAAAAAAAGTATTATTTATTACTTTTTTTAATGGACTTTACCCATCTTTAAACATGCCTAAAAGTAAAACAAAGAAATGTCTGATTTTTAAAAGCTGGTGTGGAGTTTAAATTATCAGTCATTGATATAATATTAAGGACAATGTCTTATAAAATGTGCTGCTTTTTATGGTGCACACTAGAGGGCGCG
This sequence comes from Clarias pachynema, assembly GCA_030014365.1. Classification (NCBI taxonomy): domain Eukaryota; kingdom Metazoa; phylum Chordata; class Actinopteri; order Siluriformes; family Clariidae; genus Clarias; species Clarias pachynema. Next base: position 25,660,112 of record JAQMYL010000008.1, read on the forward strand.
CTAGTTCAACATTAAGTTGAAGTAGAGAAGGATTCTTTAGTGAGTCAGATCATTTGACTCACCTCACCAGCAATAGTTGATTCCTCATTGTTTCCTGTCAAATGGTTCATATAGTACAATATTTCATGATTAGTAATGGCTAAATATAACTATATTGTTTACCGGTGTATTGGAGACGCACCCACTCTGAATAATGTTCTTTCTTGTTCGGTAGAAACACTACTCAGTCTGAGCGAGGTTGATAAGTTTGTACTCTTCAGGTTCAAGGGTCCTCCCCTGTTAGAGTTGTTAAGATGAACCAGTAATAGAAGAGGGAGATTAGTCGTTAATGTGTAATGACCAGAGAGAATAGGGGGGAGTCCTGACGTGTGGCTTTCCTGGTGGACCTTTGATGAGGTCTTGATCTTCTTGATGATGGATAAGAAATATGACCTGGGTTGTGTCTGTGACCTCCACCTTTGTTGAGAGACGGATTTTGCACATAGATGGCCTCTTTTACGCTTCTCTCGAACCATCTATCCTCTCTGTCCAAGATTTGGACAGTCTCACTCTCAAACGTGTGTATGTCCTTTGCCCCTTCAGGTGAACGTGCACCGCTGATTCTGGTCCTGAGATGGCAATATTTGTATGTGTAAGCAGTGTTGTGTAAGTCTACTCTCAAAGTTCAAACAACCAACTCCATTGAAAATGACACACTGTTAGAAAAAGCATATCATTCTTTCTTTCTTTTTTGTTTTTCTTTCTGGACACCAGCTCACATGCTTATACATGAGTCACTTATGTGAGGCGACTCATTTCAGTAACCATTCACAGTTTGATTGAACATACAGACATGTATTCTGTTTCTGAAATGTTATTTTTTAGACACTCAACATCAAAGAACCTAAATTCAGTGAAATTCAGAAAAACAAGAGAGGACCGAAATCGAAACGACTTACAAGTGTGGATAAAACAAATGTATAGTTATTTTAATGGGTGAATGTTTACGTGTGTGTGGGGTTTTCATGTTCTCCCCGTGTTTGGTGGGTTTCCTCCCACAGTCCAAAGACTTGCAGGTTAGGGTATTTGGCGTTCCCAGTGTGTGAGCGTGCCCTGTGATGGATTGGCACCCCATCCAGAGTGTACCCTGCCTCGTGCCCTAAAGTCTCCTGGGGTAGGCTCCAGGTACCCACCACTCCTGGAGTCCTGGAACATGGCCATGCCATCCGGGAAGAAAAACTCCATAGATACCGTGGATCATTCAGTACATTCAGGTCAACAGCTGACTTTTTATTGTTACATAACATTCAAAACCAAAAAAGTTTTAACATTTTCAGACGAATCTGAGCTGAGAATTCAACAATGTTGTGGTACAATCACAAACTATTGTGAGAACGAATTGTATGTATAATGTAAGACAGAAGTAGCTAGGCCGCCATAATGGTTGGATTCTGATATCGCATAAAAGCAGAGAAAACTTATTTATAAAAAACTTTATTTTATTTATTATTTAGGTTTTTCACAAAACATATCGTCGGTTAAGATAGTTTGTGCTTCTTTTTCACTAGACAAGTGTGAGTAAACATGCTAGCTAACTAGCTAAAGACAAAAAAAATCTATCAGGCGGCAAACAGAGAGAGTGAAGGAAGCACGAGCTCTCTCGCTTTTCCACGAATTTATCCTGTTGTGGGCGGGAACCATTATGGATGAATGTCCTATTGGCCAACGGCGCGGGGTAGCTCGCTTTCTGATTGGCTGGCGAGTATCAACTGGTCCATGACGACCCCGCCTCTCGTGCAGAGGACAGTCTCCTAGCGACGTGCGGAAATCCGAGCTCCGCTGTTTATATCTGCACAGCCTCAATTTCTTTATTTTCTTTGTCCCCCCCTCCCTCAGCTTCAGCTAAACGTGACAGCAGTCCCAGGTGAGATCGTTTGTTAGTTTGTTTGTTTGTTTTCGCCTTCCCTCACCTCTCTTCCTTTTCGCTACAGCTGTTCTCCATCATTATGATTTCAGCGCTCGCGCTGGACGCACTGTACATAAATGGAGCACGCGCGGCGCGTCGCACCGCACCGCACCGCACGCGCTGCTTCTGGTTTCTCGTCAAAGCTAAACGCCTCAGTGTTTTTCGATATTAATTTTTATTACTGTTTCATTATTATTGTTGTTGTTTTTGCGTGTAAAAACGAAATAATTCCGATTATACTCGTTTTTCTCAGCAGTTTCAAAAGGGTGTCTCTTAGTCAAACCCGTCAGAACCGCTCGTTTTTACATCATTTTATCTTTTATTTTTGGAGCTAGCCAGCTAGCATTCTAGAGGTTTATTGTAGAAAAGCTGCGAACTGACAGGATGTAACCGGTCGGAACCGGATCCCGTTCATGTGCTCAGTCTGTTTGAAAGCTTACATAACTCTGATCATTAATCATTAAAGAAGACGAATAGCAAGTCGTTCATTCATTCATGAGTGGACAGGATATTCATGTCGTATGTGATGTCTATGACCGCTTATTATCACTGAGTTAAAGAGGGAAAGAGTGAAAGGGAAGCGTCTAGAGAGAGAGAGAGAGAGAGAGAGATGGAGAGATGCTCATCATCATGTTTAAAGGTAACATCAGGAGAATGTTGTAATCCTTAATTTTACAGATAACAAAGTAAAAGTGTGTTAAGTTACAGAGAAAAGATGCATTGAAAATGAACAGTGTTTGGTTTGGCCACTGTAGGTATTAGGGGCGGGGCTTCGTGAAAATGGGCGGAGCTATTTATATAAATAAAAGTCTATAAATTGGTCAGAACTCCCACCTTTAATGATATCTTTACATTTCATACATCTGAGGATCTGAAACCAGCCTCAGGAAAAGTACTGTAGGTCAAGCCAGAGTTTGTCACAGCATCACGCAAAACCTGACAGACATATAAAACTTCGGCAGTACTGTACTTAGGTATTTGCCTGAAGTAAAACCTGCACAGTAAATAAAATCTAAATGTTTAGTAGAAGTGAAGTTATGAGCAGTTATGTGCCAGATTATAAACCGCAAGTTTTGACAGCGTGCTGAGCATGTGTCAAACTGTGGGCGTGTCTTAAATCCACTCTCTTCAATTTAATGAAACTTTTGCAGATCTCTGCCTGAAGTTTAACCTGCACCATAAGTGAAATTAAAATGTTGAGTAAACGTAATGTTATGAACAGTTATGTGGTGGAATTAATAATCTACTTTTAAGAAAGCTATTAATGTGCTACTTGGTCAATGTAAACAAACACCTGCACCAATAGATATTAATTAGAAAAGATAAATTGAATATTTATACTGGGATTAGTCCATATTTTCACTTTGGCTGAAATAACAGCGCTGAGTAGAGTCATTTTAAGACAAGACAAGACTCTATCATTATCTGATCTGCTTTTTTTTAAATTTCTCGTCTGTGATTCTCTCTCCGATTACCCAACAGGGAGTGTGTTTGTCTGACGAGGAAAGAAGTACAACTTAGTGTAAACAAGGAGTGAGATTTACAACAATGTATTTCTTTGTATTAATAAGTTGGACAGAGAGTTCTGCCGTACAGAAATGTACGTGGGCTTCAAATCACTGATTACGTTAAAGCTCATCAGATTATTTTTTGCTTTAACCTTTTAGCCCCAAAACAGGGTTCAGAAGCATTTTTTTTTTTTTTTTTAATAGAAAAACTGGACTGGAAAGTCAGCTTTAAATGACAGATAAGCATTAGATGTTTTAGGGAACGCTAGTCTGTAAGAGGCCAGGAAGATGAGGGCGAATGAGAGCTACAGTTGGTGGCCATGTAACTGACCTACAGGATTCCAGCCAGTGTTAGACAACAAAGAAGAAAAAGGAACTTTTTGTGAGGTCTCCCTTGACGTGGAGCTGCCATGCTTTTTTTTGGGGCTGGTGAGGACATGGTTGGAGCAAGACACAGGAAGAACTTAATAAGGACGTGTTACAGGCGTGACTAACACCTCCTAAGGACTTCATTGGTGTACTACAAGTGTAGCACAATAAGGTAGAATTGTATAGCGCTCTGACTGCCAACTTCACCTTTGGTCCATTAATGGAATTCCCACAGCGGGTAGGATGTAGGATGAACTTGATAAATGCTCAGTTTTTCCATTTCGACCCTGTTATCAAGATCTCTCCAATCATGGATGAGACAGAGCTTACAGCATCGCTTCCTCTTGCACCAATAACAAGGATTCCACTCGCATCCACTAAAAGTCATAATCTCTGACCTCCAAACAGAAACTTTGAGAACCAGGGACTGGCTCCTTAGCTCAGAGTCCAGCAAGTATCTTCAAATCAACATGGTGGCTCACAGCGCAAACAGTAAACACAGCAGTGCTTTTACCTTTAAATCAGTACAAGTATTTACTTGAACGTAACCTAATCGCCACTGCTGTGAGCAGGCAGTCAAATAAAAGAAGCCATAAATATTTGCCATGCAAAACTGTTTTTGTTAACACAAGATCTGTCGGTTTGAAATGGTCGAGTTTCCATAGACAGATATTACAACGCATGCATATTTTACAGTATGTCGTGTTATGGATATTACACACTTTGTGTTTGCATTACATCTGCTTCATAGTTTTGCACATGGACGAGAGTCAGTGCGTTCGGTCTGCTTTTTACAACTTCCCAAAACAGCTTCAGAGTCTCTGATTGATTGTTCACAGCTGTGTGTTTACCACATGAGCTCAGAAAGTTCATCGAGAGGTTGTAGGTATAATCCAAAAGGAGAAGTGCTGAGGGCGGTACTTGAAGATATTGCTGAGATCCTGCTTCACTTCCTGTTTTCAGTAACAAGCGTGACATACATGGGGCTGTTTGGAAGGGAAATAAATAATGCCTGAATAATTTTAGATCAAGTCAGTAATTATATTGTTCATTAGATAAGCGGTTGAAGGTTTTTCCTCCTGAGCACTAGACGCACACTAAATCGCAAAGCGTGTCGAAGAGTTCTGTCTCAGTCTACAGTATGTCTCAGTTACATATTAACTCTGCTGGGACTTTGAACAGAGTTCATTATTTCGTACAAGGCTTGTACTGTGCATGTCCCGTTAAGGATGCGTCCATCGTTCTGAGCACCAGGTCAGAGGTTTAAGGTCAGTGCTGTCTCTTTTTTAGTTTAGTTTTTTTTTTTTGAGTAGGAATTTATCACATTTTTTAATTTTCAATTTAAGTCAATGCAAGGGTGAGTTTATGTTTCATACGTCTAAAGTTTAGGGTTCTCTCAGGTGTGGTTTCCATGGCAACTAAGAGGTAATGTTAAGTCATATGCACAGGTATTATATCTAAGAGTGTTCTTCGTTCCAAAAATGTTTAGATCTCGAGCCCCTTATATTTATTTTTATTTTTTGTCTACTATTGCTCATGTTTAGAGTATTTGAAAACAAAATAACGTGATGCTTGAAGTTTTGGTGTTTAATCTCAATCAGATCGAAGTGTAACTCAGCAATACAAGACGAAGAAGAAACTTTCCCAGAGTGCTGTATGATCCAGGAAGTGTTTTCAAGCTTAAGGAAATCCTGGTGATCTCTGGGTCAGATATTTGAATGTAAAACAAGTTGTTTGTATTTGGGAAGTGAGAGTGCAGTTGTTGCTTTTTTTATGTTGATGTTGCACGCTTTTTTTTCCCCTGTGATTGACTTTGTGACTTTGGACAGAAAACACACTTTTGACAGAAAATTCTCAGCAATAACGTTAACGAACAAACCTCAACTCAAGGCCAGTGCCTGTACCTGTGAGCTTTCTCATACACAAGCATCTGAAAAAGTTGATTGTTTAAAGAAATGGATCCGTTCAGGCCGGAGTTCAGGTTGGTGCACGCTTACGTGGTGTTGTTGTTCGGAGAAATTGTGAAATCGTTCCCACTCTTATAATCAATTAAAACTGTAGATTAGGCAATACATTGTTTTCAGGAAATATGTTTCTTTTCTATTATTTTCTTTGGTTTAAAAACATTTGCGCCAGAATTTAAAAAAAAAAACTTTCCAGAACCCTTCTCTGCTCGATCTCTGATTACTCCCATGAACATTGAGAAAAATCCTGAGCTCCTCTGTGAGAGGAAAGAGCACACGGCCCCGGTGCGTACACACTATAAAAGCTCCACTCCACCACAGTGCTCACAATAATAACGCTTCCTAATCTTCGTTTAACAGGAATGTTTGTTCGGTTATGCAGGTGTTTTAAAGTCATGCTGTCTCTTTGCTCCATTTCCGACAAGCCTGCGAGCCGAGGTTGTGTAATACAGCAGTGATTAGCATCTTAATGGTCCTGGGTAATGGCTACGCCGAGGATGAAGGGGTTGGTGGGAGGGGGGGGGGGGGGGTTGAGAATGCTCGAGTATTTGCTGTTGCCTTTGACTACTCACGTGGAGCGCCGTCTCCGGCTGTGCCAGCTTCCTCAGTGCGCCGTTTAGAAAATGAGCTATTAGTAATCACGAAGGCCTGAGTTGTGTGTTTTTTAAAATTGCAATGCAGCATGAAGCGGTGGTTCCCTGATGCACTGCAGAATAATGAGCCAGACTGGACATGAAGCGTCGATGCGTGCACCCTAACTCGGCTGCGTGCAATCAGGAACACAGCCGGATTTACACTTAAACTTACTGTACATCAAAAGTCTGTAGTACTGCAGTCAAGTGTTCAGGTCCTAACATTAGTCTTGTATTTTGTCACTTGTGGGCGTGGCCTGTCCAGCATTTTTATGTTCACTTCCAGTTCTTTCCAAGCCTCTTGCTCTCTACATATTTCATACGACAAGCTCAGACAAATTTCTAATATGTCAAACAGTAAACATGAACCAAATGCGGCTTATGATTATTTCGAGGCGCTATTCGAGCCGGTTTCTCATCGTATCATATTTTAAATATCGCTCATCGTGTGTAGACAGGTACAGTAAATGATGCTCAGATGCTTTGCTTAACCACTGAACTCATGTGTCCCTGAAGCATTTCTTGCATTTCTGTAGTGAATTACAACATGCTATAAATAACTGCAGACACACCCCTAATCCTCACTGATTTTCATGTTTTTCCAGTCGCACCATGACTGCGTGGATCGCTGCGGTCCCTCAGGTCTGCCGCTCACAGACCAGTTCGGCCGCTCGATCCGTCCGCTGAGCCACGTGTCGAAACCAGGCGTCTAGAAATTTCCTGCACGAGCCACCCGGCGCTGTTATGTGACGGTTTCTGCCCCAATGTGGAGCTGAAGGAGGACAGTGACAGGTGCAGGATTCAAAACGCCTGTCTGTATTTCTATTCACAGAAATCCTAGCACCAAAATGAGTGAGCCAGAAGTTTTTCACTCAAAAGGCTAGCTCTTAGAGCGTAATGTATTTGCTGTAATTCATGTTATATAAAGAAGCAGAAAATGAATCAATCATGCCCCATTAAGTCTTCACAAAAAGCCATGCAAAGTGCTTAAAGTGCCGGTCTTAAAGGCACTCTTTATCCTGAGCACAAAAAACACAGAGCCGGGTCTGAGCATATGGTAGACGAGGCAGGAATCAGGAATTCCCTCATCATGAGGCCAATGCTGAGCCAGTCCCGTTTAAGCCAGACGGCTCTGGGTGGGTGCGCGCTCACGTCGCAAGATTTAACAGCAACCAAGGAGCTTCAGCATTAGTCAGAGAAGTGAAGCCTCAGCAACGACCTGCTGCTTTCCAATAATAGATCTGCATTCAGGAAAAAAAAAAAAAACAAGGCTAAAAGTAGCTCATAGCTGACTGGTGCAAATTCAACATGCACAACATTCAGTACAGTGCAATAGTTCATTTATTTGTATTAAATGAAATGAAATGATATAGGTTTAATTAAAGATTTTTAAAATTGGTTGTTTATGTAAAAGCTTCAGCAGCGACCTCATCTCCCCTCTCGTCTGTTCCAACCACTCAGCATTCAGCATCAGCAGTATATTAATCTGATCAGCCTGATCATCTGTCATCAGCTGCACTTGTTTCTCACTGGTTCATGCCTCAAGTTAGATACTTAAATGATTCATAGGAAGACAATCTGGTTCTTGTTAGTACTGTCGCCTTGCACCATCAGGGTCCGGGTTCGATTCCCGGCCAGGCTCGATTCCCGTCTCTGTGTGCATGGAGTTTGCATGTTCTCCCCGTGCTTGGTGGGTTTCCTCCGGGTTATCCAGTTTCCTTCCACGGTCCAAAGATATGCAGGTTAGGCTAATTGGCGTTCCCAAATTGCCCGTAGTGTGTGATCAAGTGTGATTAATTGTGTGTGTGTGTGTGTGTGTGTGTGTGTGTGTGTGTGTGTGCCCTGCGATGGATTGGCACCCTGTCCAGGGGTGCCCTAGGCCTCCTGGGATAGGCTCCAGGCCCCCGCGACCCTGAATACAGGATGAAGCGGTATAGAAGATGAGTGAGTGTGTGAGTGAGTGAGTGAGTCTGGTTCTTTGGAAGCACAATGATGAGTGTGGCTCAAGACTTGAGCAGTCCAGTGGCTTTGATTATTCACTCACTCACTCTCACTCATCTTCTATACCGCTTCATCCTGTATTCAGGGTCACCGATTTATTTGTGATGTGGTGTCCAGTTCATGTGTGAAAATGATTCCTCATGCTCCCAGATTCACTCTTTCACATATACAGTATTACTCGTGTCATCAGGGAAGAAGAAGTGGAGTCCAATCTGGTCATTTAGTACATTCAGGTCGTCAGCTGACTTCATTTCATTACCACATAGCGTTCTGTCTGGACTCATCAGACCACATGACCTTTTTTCATTGCTCCAAAGTCCAATTTTTTGGTCTTTTTGTCTGATGAGTCTCACTAACAAGTGAACACACACAGCTGTTTAGTCCCAATAGGTGTGTGTGTGTGTGTGGATATAGAGCGATAAAGTTTAGAGAGATAAAAAGGTTATATAAAGTGATATGGTATAGAGTTAAATAGCGTCATATATTATAGAGTGATATAGTGTGATATAGAGTGATATGGTATAGTGTGATATATTATAGAGTGATATAGAGTAATTTAGTGCAGTATAGAGTGATATAGTATAGTGTGATATAGC
>JAQMYL010000008.1:25708505-25722464 GCA_030014365.1 Clarias pachynema
GCGATTAATTTCGATTAATTAATTACAAAGCCTCTAATTAATTAGATTAATTTTTTTAATCGAGTCCCGGCCCTAGTAATAAATAATAAAAAAAAAATTTATGTTATCCAGCACAGCACATGAAGAGTAAAAACTTTCCCCAAGGTGCTAAAAGCACTCGCCCTGCCATCCTGAGACCGCTGGTTCGATTCCCGGGTGATGCTGTAGTCTCCTGCAGCCGGGGGACTGGAGGGAGCCGATTGGCCGCGGAGGCACTTAGCGCTCCCGCACCAATCACGGGCGTCTGTGAGCTCACGCAAGCGGTCCTCCGCGAGCGAGCAGTAAGAAATAATGTGGTTGCATGGTACAGAGAAAAAATTAAATAAATTTTTTTAAAAATGAAAAATAAAGAGTAAAATCTTCCGTGTCACGCCACAAAAGAAAAGGACGGCTCGTTATCTGAGCACAAAATATGAAAACCAGCCAGGGATATTTTTTTATTTTGGTTTCAGAAATCAAGTTTCTCTCATTATTCGATTCGTGTTTTTACTGATACTAAAACAGAGTGAATTTAATCATAGGGGATGTAAAATAAAATTCGACTGTCAACAATCTGTGTGCACATTTTTGTTAACAGTTAAAAGTAATACATTACTAAAGTGAAAAGTAATGCGTTACACTATTAGCTCCCAACAAAAGTGATTTATTACGTTAACACGTTACTCCCATCCATGCCAATGTTCTACGGTCGTATTTTGAACGCCAGGTCAAAGTAGCTCCGGTTTCATCACACTCTCCACATGGCCCTGAATTCTGCGCAACAATCAAAGCCACGACATCAAAGCCACCAGACACAAAAGAACGGCGTGTGTTATGTAGCGTGGCGAATGCTAACGCCGCTAGCTGCTTATTGACCCTGAGGAAAAGCGTTGAACTTTCTGCAGAATCCGAACACTGATGCTCGTTAAAAACCTGTCGTAAATCTGTCGTGCTCTAAATACACATACAGTAAGTAACCTCCTTAAACATAATAATGTCAAGACTGATCAGCGTCTTCTTGTGCAACTGAGTGCCGCGGTCTCTCCGGCTCTCCCTGACAAATACTGCCGCAGGCTTTGTTGCACAAGACTCTTTGTTTGTGACCATTTTCTCATCAGATAACATTCCAGCTGTATTGGTTCGAGGGAAAAGGAAAGATCAGGTTTATTGCTATTATTATTTTCTTTGTAATAGAGCAACAAATTTGAGCATAAATTCCTGGGTAAGCGTGCGGGTACGGGAGAATAACGCGGAACAGGACGGCGTGATGAAGTGCAGTCCGAGTAAAATACTACCCTGTGAGTCAGACAGACTCGAGGAAAGACTTCAGCCTGTAATCTCCTGTGACTGAGGATCCGAGCGCTTGCGCCGAGGCGATAAACACGAACATGACCCCTGTACCGTCAGCGCACGTTACACCGCCAGGCGAGTTACTGAACAACCAGAGAACGTTAAAACAAGCTCAAGCCGAGAAGTCAAGTTTATTTGATTTAGAATTAGTTTCAGGGAAGCATCGTGTAGGTCAGATGATACACTTACGCCAACACCTGACCTTCACAACCACCGTGTGTGTTTCTTCTCCAAATGGTTACCAATGAAACAGGAGGCACAAACTGTCTAGAATGGCTTTGTATATTGTGGCGCCACAGTTGAACGCACCGTGTGTTTACCACGTACATCTCAGACAGAACAAAGCCAAGATCTATCGCTGTTTGTCACCTTTATTGATTGATTGATTTACACACCACTGGGTTTGTATTATTCTCAAATCTACACCTGATTGTCTAAAACTACACACATCCAGCGTTCTGCCAATCCGGCTACCTATCGTTTTGTGCTACCTAACGGTTCCACGCATACGCAGACCAACAAGTTTCATTCATTTTATTGATTATGTACTGGGAGCATTATTTGATGGACATATTTGCCTATCAGAATACGCTACCTCCAATTTCTCCCAACAAGTACTATAATTACATATCAAAACAAGTTCCATTTACTGTTATAGTAAAATTGCTCATTTACAGTAGCATTGCCCCGTGATAAGGTAGCACGAATTGATAGGCTTCATTATTTATTAAATTATGGTAGCATTTTTTGACAAGTTGTTTTTGACAAATTTTCAAAAATTGTCAGAATAAGGCAAGAGACATGAAATTTTTTTCATATAGTAAAGATTACAGATAATGCTACATTTTTACACATCCAGAAAACAAATATCTTATATTTAATATTTTCTATATTTATATTTGAGTCAAAACAAAAAATGTAAATCAGCCAGGATGTAATTAAAAGCTTTCACCTTCTGATAAAGTCAGAAGGGAGATAAGAGATGAAGAGTTTTCCGCAAACACCACAACACAGGTTAACTAACCTACAGTGTGGGGAAAAAAACATTACTCACAGAAACACAATGCTTTAGGTTCGTCTCTGATAAAGAATTATTATTAAGTTACTTTATCAAGCTAATAATAATTTTACAAAACTGTTAAATATTAATAAACTTAATTGCACATGATTTGCATTTGCTCCAAGTTTATAAACACATACGCACGCTATATATATATTGTTGGTCTTTCAAGTTGCATCAGTCGACCATCCGATCCGAACACAACTCGGGACAGGTTTTACACCAGATTCCCTTCCTGATCCTCGCATTTTATCCAGGCTTGGGACCGGCACTGCGTCCAGCGTTGTATATTGTCATTATATATAGACAATTAATATCATATGAAAATCAAAAATGGACCTGTGAATTTATTTAATCGCAAGAGGCTGCAATTTATTACAGGTCAGATACACATAGCTGAGAATTTACTCAGAGAGTTTGTGAATATCAGCAAACATCCTGTTAACGAGATCATCTGTTGTTGTCAGATAAATATGTTTGAATACAAAATGGTACATGTCCCTGTTTTTTTAAGACTCAAACTGAATTATGGCAGCGATGTGTAGTAGAGTGTTTCCTCTAAAGATGTCAGTAGTCGCACCATCATTGATGCTGTCATGTAACCAGTTTTTTTGGGGCCCTTCTGTGTATGTGCATGTGTGTGTGCATATATATATATATACACATATACACACATACATACAAGTGCTGCACAATTAATGCACAAAGACACAAAGGTCAATAATTTAATTTAAAAAATTGATAAGTTGATAAATAAATATTGGCAAACATACTGTTAATGAGATTGTATTTGCTGTTAGCTTTGATAGGTAGGAGTGAATCAAAAATTTTAAATTGTAAAATCACAATGTGTGTTAAAATAATTGCACTTTTTTTTAAAAATGTGATCGTGCATTTTTCTCTCTCCATCATAATGTGTTGTATACTTTATGTCCAGGACACACATCATAAACACAGAAACAGAAAGTAACCTTAACCTCACACACACACACACACACACACTTTGATCAGACTCCAGAACTTGCATTGTTTTTGTCCCACATCCTGACTCCTCCCTCAGCGACTCTCCGCCAAAAAAAAAAAAAAAAAACTTAATCATGTTTAACACAAACAATAAACAATAATATTCGGGTGAAAACTCGATTAATCGATTATTGCAGTAAACACAGCACGTGTACACACACAAACACCAATGCAACATATAAAATAACAAAATAACACACACACACACACACACACTACTGCACTGTGCAACTCAAAGCGCGCGCGAACACACACACACAGAGAGACAGAGTAACTCGGTCGGTGTTACTCCTGACTTTTTATTAAACACACTTTAGAAACAAACAAACTGACTCACCTTTATATCTCACTTCCTCAGCGCGGACAGATGTGAGGTCCGATCCCGCCTTTTACACTTCGGCAGATTAGATGAATTAACGATCAGATAGCAGTAATAATCACTCTTCTTGTTATTATTATTATACGTATAATTACTGTTATTATAAGCGCTCGCGCGTCCACAAGAGCATGCCCGTGCGTTAAGGAGTGAGCGCGCGCCCAGCTGCTGCTGCTGCTGCTGATTAATGAGGCTCCTCCCCCCACCCAGTCCCCTCACCGCCGCCCCCCCTCCTCCTGCTGCTGCTGCTGCTGGACAGGGCGCGCGCACGCGTACCCTGGACGGGCGCGCCCGCCAGGTTAGCTCAGACTGACGTCATCGCGAAGATTACCGTAAATAAGCACATACTGTGGCGTTCCGAGGAACACGTACGCTTTTCACACGAATAAGCTCAGTGTGTGTGTGTGTGTGTGTGTGTGTCGTGCTGGTACAGGAAATGAATGATCCTCAGAAAGGTGGTGTGATGATGGTGAAGCAGAGTCACTAACACCACAAAGGAGTGTTTTATTCCTCTCACTGTGCAGCAGGTTTACATTAAGTCTTATTTATTTAAGTACAGGTTAAGTGTACTTTTTTTTTTTTACCACCTTTTACCACCACCATGGTTCAGGTTCCACCCCTCACACAAAGTCAGTCTTCAGCCCTTTCACATTATCAAATCAGTATAAATCCTGTGCCACATCAAATCTGTAGCAAGCCCCACTACGAAGTGGTATAAACATTTTTTGAGACTACTTGTAGTTTTGTAATACACCAGCAGATGGCAGCAGAAGGTCACAGGAAGCATTCATAAGTCAGCGTGCCAAAAGACATCGGGAGCCGTGCGACTGGCTCTATTCTGACCACGTTTCCACGTCTGCTGTTTGGTTCATCATGGACAGCAATTTAGAACAAAGAGTGAACTTGAAATTCTGCGTGAAACTGAGCAAAAATCTGCCACAGAGACGTTTGACACGATTCGGCAAGTTTACAGGGACGCTGCAATGAGTTGTTTGAGGTGTTTTGAGGGGCACGTGCACATCAAGAGTGGAAGAACAACCGGAAGATGACGAGACTTTCAGCAAGACCTTCAACGAGATCCGCCTCATGTGGGATTTTAACATGCGCTGTGTTGCTGCCCCAGTCCGTCCCCAGGCTGCTGACCCAGGAGCAGAAGGAACATCGTGTTGAAGTCTGACAAGAGCTCCGTAGGCATGCCGGGGATGATCCGTCCCTCACGTCCAGGGTCATTACCGGTGACAAAACTTGGTCGACCCTGAGACGAGGCAACAGTCTTCACAGTGGAAGAGCCCGTCATCTCCATGACCAAAAAGGATGGACAGCTCGACCGAGTGCATGCTCATCGATTTTTGCAGCATTGTGCATCAAGAATTCGTCCCGAGGGGCCAGACCGCCGATAGCGAATTCTACTGCCAGACTTTAAGGCGTCTGAGGGAAAACATAAAGCAAAAAAACAGAGCTTGTAATCAGGGCTAATCTCAAAACTTTTTGATATTCATCACTGAACATCTATTAAAGGATGCCATGAGTTGTAGAATGTCCACAAAACTATAGTCTTTCTCTCAGCAGTCTCTTTTTCTCCTTTATAATAAATAAAACACAAAATATCTTGTCATTAAACCGAGTAATCAACAGTGTCCTGAAGTTGTTGACAACATTACAGCTTTAAGCCTGACACTGGAGACTCAGAGATCAGAAATCGATAGATACACGTACTGTACACAAAGATTTGATCTGTTTTTCCTGGTGAATAATCTAATCATTACAGTCATTATCGAACACCTCCTGCTCAGTGTGTACGGAGTGAGGAGTGTACTTGTAGCATGAACAATAAAACTCAAACAAACTTCTTTTAATAGATTTTATTTCTTTGTGTTCTTTCTCACACACACCATCTTGAAATGTATGACTGGATCGGATCAAAAATGAAATCAAACACATACACGCATTAAAAAATAATAATAATAATAATAAATCAGGCTTGGTACAAAAGAAATGTAATTAAACACTGAAGACATTTCGTTTGATGTTCGAGGTACTAAACCTGGACGTGACATAAATAAGAAAACTGATCTCTTTCACAGCTGTCCCGCTGAACATTTGAGAGAGCTGTTGCACGGGGCTTCATGCACTTCAAAGTTAGATCTTAACATGAAAAAGTAATGACATGGAGTTAGGATGAATTTATTTCTTGTTTTTTTTTTGCTTTACATTCGAGATGAGACGAAGCTCATGTGAGGAAACGTGTCGACTGAAATCTGAAATCTGCAGCTCAGTGGTTCGGAACAGAATCAGAGGCTTCCTGTCAAGTTCGCGTTCTGTCTGGTAGGTCAGACATGTTTTCGCTTCCCCTCTCAGAATTTGCATCTGAGTGTTCAATAAGGCTACGGAGAAGAGCAAAAGTTTGCGCACCCTAACGTATACAAAAAAATAATAAAAATGTATAGCTGTTATTATTTTATTTATTTTTCGTGTGTACACGATACGAACGCTGCATGGGAAATCGCTTAGATATCTTTTCATCCTCTCGGTTGTAAGTCAGCTTTTTGTGTCTAATTATGTTTTAGTTTTTTGGCTTGTACCAGAGTACAATGGAAATTATTCTCTTGAGGATACGAGCTCTGATATACAGAGACTTTGGGGATGAAAACATCGTTTGTTTGTTCAAATCCAATTCAGATTGCTTGTGTCTTATCGAGGTCACCATCATCAGGTGCATGTTTTTAACATTGCAAGTGTTCGTCCTGTCCGATGCACGTGCGTTTAATCAGTGACTTGATTTAATTAGTGTTTCTTTATTCAAGACTCTTCAGTCAAAAGGTGCTTGTTTATGTGCAAGATAAAAAAAAAGAAGAAAAAAAAAGGTCAGTGTTTTCTTAAGGCTGTTTCCACTTGAACAGCTCTGCCCATATATGGAGATGGCACAATCTCCTCGCCCATAAGTGGAGGTAGCACCCTGTCTCCTCTACAGACCACAACATCACCTTCCTGCCAGAGTGGAACCTGAAACAGGAAGTTAACAAACCAGCCACGCTGGTTCGTTTCATTCGACACTCGAGCTCGTTGTGTCTGAGCAGGGGTAAAAACTTTGGGTCTTACAGAACCGCCTTTAACGCAACACTAATAAGAATTCTGGCTCTGTGAATCCTGACTCCTGTTCCCAATCCACTGAGTGACTCTTCATGCGCACACCATCTGTTACGATCATGCGTACAAAAACACGGCACGCTCGGTTTGACCTCATTTCACATATTTCTTTTAAAAAAAAGATTAAAAAAAACCAAAAAACAGAATTGACTGCTTGAACGACGAGTTACTAATTAAAACAATCACTTAAAACTTTGCATAAACAAATATGTAAAAAATAAAAATAAAAAGTTAAGTACGGGATGAGCGTCCTTACTTACAACATCTCATCTGTATACAGAGCAGGCACACATTAAAAAAAACAAAAACATAAAAATTATTAAAAATACAAGCAAACTCTACAGGGATTTCTACACAGCAGCGGAATTACAGGCATGAAGTTGAAGGATTTAAAGACGATGCATATATTAATCAGGAGTATACAAGTATATACAGATATTACACACGGCCTGAACGTTTTAAAAGGCCGAGACGGATTCTGTGTAAAAATCGGCAGGTTCGCACGTCGGGCTGGTAAGAAGGAAAGAGTTCTGTCGTTCACCTGGAAAACAGAAAGAAAAAGAACAATAAATGTTCATGGTTATAAAGAAGAAAGACTTCGTGTTTCTATTAACATTAGTATAAAAAAAAAAGAATCTAAACCGAAATTAATTCAATCTCTCTTCATTTACAGCATCTGAACAAGTCGATTATTTTCCTCGTGAAGAATATAAATCCTCTTCTGCCACAAGAGCAAATCGATAAATATCACCTCACTTTTTTTTTAAAATGTGCTTTACAGTTATTCTTTAGGATTAGTGTGAGATCGTGCGAATGAGTCGTTGCAACAAATGAGTGCATCACTATAAACCTGGCTACTCTCACATCACGGCCCTGGGATCGGCTCAGAGAACAGAACACTTGACCCAAAGTCTGGTTAATCTGTCTGGTTTATCAGTGAGAACACGATCGTTCCAAACTCCTGGGAACCGTATTTTGACTTGACCGGATTTGATATTGAAGGAAAGCGTACGTGAGCACGGAAGTGGATGCGACTTAATCAGTGAATCTGAAATTGATCCACGGCAATCTCACCCTCCGATCCACACAGCCGTAAGATGATGAAGTAGGAAGGCGTGCGAGAGCGTCACTCTGGATGTTTTTTCCGGGAATATCAGTAATATTAAGGATAGTGCGAAGATTAACTTCCTGTTTTTCTTCTTCGCTTTGTGTTTAATGGCGGCTCACAAACCGACTAAGTGCATACTGCCACCTGCTGTATCAGAGGGTGAAAATACGGAGGTAAATGTACCCGAGAACGGAGAAATATAACAAAGGGAAGAGGGGAACAAAGGGAATCGTTCCACGGCGCGGTACAAACCGATCGTGCCGTGTGTAAAAACACCCTAATGATCAACAATCATTATCCAGCGATCTGCATCGGCCACGCCTTTTTTATTTATTAGTCTTTACTGTTTTTTTATGAATTAGATTTTGAGTCTGAAAGCATTAATAATTTCACACCAACGACAGATACTGTAAATACAGATATATGAAAAATTGCCGGCGTATTCCTTTAAGGCTGTTTTTTTTTTTGGTGCCTCTCACATGGTTCTGCTGTACTCGATGCCGCTCTTGGACGAGATGCTGGACCACGGCAGGAAGCTCCGCAGGAGACTCTGTGCTTGCCTGTAGATCCTCTGTGGAATGGAACACGGGCTTAAGCTGGCCAGTGCTGACCCAATATGATGAATATAATCAGTGAGGAATGCGTTAAGGAGAACGAAACGAGTAGAAAATCTGTTTAAGCACTTCATGTTCCAATCTCTCAAAGAACATTCCTACTTAGGAACAACTGAGATTAAAATCACATCATTATTAATCATTAAATCTGTCACAACGCTCGATTGATTAGATTAGGTACGTAGGAAAGGATATAAGATGGTCCAAGGCGGATGTCCGCCGTTGATGTAGAGGACGTAAGTGAAGCCGTCCTTCAGCACCCCTCGGATGGAGTAGTAATAGGGCAAATAGTGATGCTGCTTAAAGTCTCTGTTCTCGTAGAAGTGAATGGCCGTGAGGTTGGTGGTGAGCACGTGCAGGTAGATGGCCTTGCAGTGGTCCTGCGCCGTCGTGGAGATGTGCTCCTTCAGACTGTCCAGCAACAGGGAGCCTGCAGGGCGTGTCAGCGTCACGTGAGTTCAGGTTCAAAAGGTCAAGGAGATAAGAGTACTGAATCTCAAACTCAAAAATCTTCACAACGCTGGTGGAGTAAAAGGTGTCTAGCAAACACTTTGCAGAACGAAGACAAAGGAACAGAAATGCTTGGGTTGACATCACTGAGGGTTTTTTTTTTTTTTTTAGCTACAACACCAGTTTTTTTTTCTAGTCTTGTTAAACTAGCATCAACAATGGATTGATTTTAAAATAAGGAAATAAATGTCTGCACTTGATGGAAACTTGTTCAGAAGTTCTACTGGTTCTGCTTTGGGTCAGTTCCAGTTTTTTTTTTAATGTTTAGTGGAAAAAAAAACATTTCTGGACTTTAGACCTGCTGATTTAAAACATGATTCCAAGACTCATCATCATAATTACACACAATAAAAAAACAATGATGCATTAAATGATCTAATCTTAATTTGATAGTACGATAACACACCCATGTGAGGTATGCGTCTCTTTCAGCTCTTACCTACTCCATGTTTTCGAAACTCCTTCACCACCCCTAAGCTCAGAATGTAGGCGACCTGAGTGTCGACGGGAAAGCTGGAGGCCAGAATGTCTCCATCCTGACAGGAAACAGTGGCAGTGCAGGAAGATCAGGAGGATTCACAACATCACATGACAACAGGGAGAAACACTGACGCTGTGTTTTTATACGAATCTTTCTAACATCACATCCAAGCTTCAACGAAACCTCTGCGATAGATGATCCACCTCGCCCTGAAGTCAATCAGGACACATGGAGCGTGAAGCCTAATGACTCAGGTGCTCTTAAAACACTCTTAAAACACTCTCCACATCCCAGTGATCAATTGAAATTACATTAAAGTGCAGTTATTAAGTTGTGAAAAGTTAACACCCTACATTCTTCTAAAGGTGGAGACTGTAACGTTCGAAAAGGAAACAGATCAGTTTTGATTCACCAAAATGATTCACTGAATGAGAGAGAATCGAACCTCAGTCCTTAAGGTCTTGTCTGAGAGATTCTGTTGATTCTCTTCATCAAATGATTCCCTGATTTAAATAAACTGATTCATCTAACAAGAAAGGCGGACAAACTCTCTCTCTCTCTCTCTGTCTGTCTCTGTCTGTCTCATCTGTCAAACTAACAATCAATTTGTCAAACACTAATACAATTTATTCAAAAATATCTGCTAAACAAAAAAAGAAGCAAATCTCAGGACTGATTGAAATGATTCACTGACTCAATCACGATTCCGATTGAAAGGAATAACTGTCTCGACAAAAGTGACTCAATGTTTCAAACACTGACCTTCTGATTAACAAAGGAACAAATCTCTTTCTGGAGTTAAACACTGAGATATTCACGTCTCTCTTGCTCAGTAGGTCGTTGTTTAAGTCTTGTGCCTGAGTGATTTCTCCTGAGAGAGAAGTGATTCTTAATGAAAATGATAAACGCTCAGTCACTAAATGAAAGAGGAGCAAACATCAGCTGCGATTCACCGATTCAAATCACTGAGAGTGGAGTGAAGCGTCACTGATTCACAGGAGAGATTGTAGATCTTGTTCAAATGAATAATTAATTCACTAAACGAAAGAGAATCCAAATCTTGGTCTCGTCTGAGGGATTCTGTTGATCCTCCTGATCAATTGATGCTAAAGAAGGAAGAAGCAAATCTCTGAAGACTGAGTGAAATGACTCACTGATTCAAACTCACTGACCTGCAGAATAACAAAAGAAGGAATTTCAGTCTTGAACAAGAAAGAAGCGAAGCTCCCAGTGTTTACGTCCTGCCCAAATGATTCTCAGAGAAAGAATTTATTCTCAGCCTTAATGAAAAGCGGTCACTCATTCAAATGCGGCATCATTAAAACAGAACAGCAGAGAACAGATCGTGTGTCGTTTCACAGCGAAGGACGGCTGCAGATACGAAAGCGTCCTGACCTCTTTGTGCACCTTCGTTCTGCCCTTTATTTCGGCCACGATCATCCCCACGATGCCGCCCTTGAAGGTAGCGGCGAGGGAGAAGAACTTCTTGTTCGACGTGATGTCATGATACCACGAGTCGGGATACCTGAAGGAAGACGAAATGCAGATTATACAGTATATAGACGTCAACAGGAGTAGAAAAACAGTGAATGAGACGCTCGAGTGTGTACTCACTCGATGGGGAACCAATCACCGCACAGCACTTTAACACTGTCTATGTCATCTTGGCACAGGAGGCGGAGTTTGATTTCGCTCAGCGCAGTGGGCGGGACCACGTCAGTCATTCACACCTAATGAGGAAAGAAAAAAATAATCAAACCATCAGGCTTCAGTTTAATACAAACACATGCAAAGAGACTTCAGTATTTTATTTCTTTTGATTCTAAGTATTTCATTATTAAGGTCAAATTTAACTTTGGATTCTTTCATGTCAGATGAACTACTCTCTCTCTCTCTCACACACACACACCACACACACACACACACTCCTGGAGTGAGCTCTTTAATCATAACCCAAGATAAAATCTTAATCAGTGACATCACACACACACACACACACACACACACACACACAGGCGTCATGACTCCAGCTTTATAACCGAGTTATAACCTTCCAGTCATAAACACACACACAAACACACACACTGTGCTGATTGGAATTATAGATAAACAGAGAAAATAAAAGCAAAAGAAAAGAAAAACAAAGCCTGCTAATTGTCAATAATGTCAATCAAACGCACAGCCAGCTCTCAAATTATTATAACAAATTTAAATAAACACGAGTCGATTTAATAAACCAGAATAATACACAATAAATATCTATAAAATCATGGCAAGTTGTCTATTTAGCAAAAACAAACAGCCTAGCTAGCGATGCTAACAGGCTAACAGTCCAGCCAGACAAAAAGATTAAACTGCAGCTGCTGTTGTTGTTGTTGTTGTTGTTGATGATTTAAAACCTGCCTTATTTGGCGGTGGAGTAAAGCGGAAGTCTGGGCGAATCTTCGGCTCGGTGTCCGCGGAGAGCGCTCACAGCGGCGGGGTCATGCTGGCGGTGGAGAGCTGATCTGCACCCGGACCGGAGGAGAGACATTCGGTTACCGACTGCGGTTTGGCTCGGTTAGCCGCTAAGCAGATTAGCCTCCGATGCTAGCAACAGCTCCTGCCTATTCCGGGGGGCGGGGCTTCACAGGCACTTTAAGGGATGTGTCTCAAATGGCGACAGAGTCCCTCTATAGGCGCACTACATTACAGTAAACTAAAACCGCTTGACGCGTGCTATTTAGTGCACTTTATATAATATTTAAGAGGAATTTAAGAGTGAGAATGGAATTTAATATATTGATAAGTACATTTAGGCATTTGGCCTAACTAGATTACTAGATTACATATATACTGTATATATATATATATATATATATATATATATATTTAATTTTTTTAATTTATTTATTTTTTTTATACATTTTTTTTAGTTGAACCAAAAATTAAAACCTTTCTACCTGTAATCATTATTAATATTCAGTAAGAATTATTAATATTCAGTCTTTGATCATTATGAATGGTTTGATTTTTTTTTTTTGAGCATTAATGTATTCCTTCCGACATTTTCTTATTTTTTAACTTCACTTTTTCACAGTAGACTGTTACGATTATTGTAATATTCATGTGGCTCATTTGCACATTTTAACCGATTAAAAAATATCCCTAATACGATTCATGTTATTAAAGTTGAGTCCGGTTATATTAAACCTTCTCTTATCAGCGCTCTCCATTCAAGGCTCCTGTTCTCCCCAGTCACTACTGTGCAGGTGTGTGTGTGTGTGTGTGTGTGTGTGAAAGTCTTACATCAGTTCACTTGTAACTGTGGTGCGACCAAAAATGGACGCCCCGCTTGTAATTTGAAAAAAGAGAAGCGTGCATTGATTAGTTTTTAGGGTGTGATTGGTGCCGAAACATCAAAGGAAAGAGCATAAACAGAAGTGTTTGGATATCTGCAAACAAAATGTAGAATTACTCGAAGGTAAGGTGAAAGTTTCTTAAAGAAAATCAATACTAGTGACGTCGACCAAGAAAAAAGTCCGAAAAAAGACCATCAGCTGGAAAATTCATCAACGCTTACAGTTTTCTGGGATTCCCAAGGGCCAGAAGTATTGGAACATCACCTGGAAAAAGGTTCAACACTCAACAGTGAGACACTTATTGAAGAGCTGAAGACTAAACTTCTGATTAAATACAGAGGACAGATATCCGCTATAAGGATGAAGAGTCACTTCTGATGAAGACGTGAAGACAGCGGGGCATTCGTGGCTCGAAAGCTCAGACTAAAACATTCTTTAATGAGGAAATATTAAAGTTTGTTGGCAGATGGATAAAGTGTTTTGAAAAGCGAGGAGATTATGAGGTAACATATCGGTCTTTTCTAAAAATTAAATCAAATAAATTTTACAGTCAGAGTGGGAATAATTTTTGGCTCACACTCATAAAAAAAATGTAAATAAAATATGAATCCTAGTGTATGTAAACTCATTGTTATACTCAGGGCTTTTGTAATCACTATTTAAAATAAAGTTAATATTTCTAACGTCAATAAACACTATTGTTTCAGTCATGTATTACTTTCAATTCATTATTCATAAGCATGATTTTACTCAAATAAATTACTCAAATTAAATAAATGTATTGATAAAAAAATCCCAATATCTTACTTTTAAAAACACAAAGTTGATTAACTTGTGTTTAATATTATGTATATTTACAGTGGAACCTCGGATTACGAGTAACGCGGTTTACGAGTGTTCCGCAAGACGAGCAAAGATTTTTAATAAATTT
>JAQMYL010000008.1:25744369-25754698 GCA_030014365.1 Clarias pachynema
AGATAGATAGATAGATAGATAGATAGATAGATAGATAGATAGATAGATAGATAGATAGATAGATAGATAGAAAAATGGATGGATGGATGGATGGATGGTAGAGATGGATGGTAGATGTATGGATGATGACTGAAAAAAAGGATGGAAGGATGGATTAATGGATAGATAAACATGGATAAATAGATGCATGCACAGACTGACTGATGAATGGATGAGTGGATGGATGAATAGATGGGTAGTAAAACATAGATGGATGCATGCGGTGGATGGACAAAGGGATGGATGAATAAATGGATGAAATCATTATTATACAGATAAATGGAAGTAAATTTGATAAAATGATAAGAGCAATAAATGAGTGCATGTATGTAGAAATCCATGAATGGATATATGGGTGCATGAATGAATGGGCAGATGGATGGATGAATGGCTGCTGGAATAAATTGGTGGATAGGAATTTCTGTATTAATAGACAAATGAATGGAGACAAATTGGATAAAAGGAATGAGGAGATCTATCCATCCATTCATTAAGTAATTTAGCTATCTTTATTCAACTGCCCATCCATCCATTCATTCATTCATTCATGCATCTATGTGACTATATATTGAACTATCCCTCCATCCAGTTGGATGAATGGTTGGACAGTAAAATAGGTAATAGGAAGGATAAAAGAATTGATGGATAGATGGGTAGTTGGGTAGATGAATGGATGGACAGATGGATGTATAGTTGAATATGAGTAAGATATATAACTTAGATACATAACCTAATCATGGTATGGGTAGATATTTGGATAGTTTCTGTAGTTGCATAGAAAATTGCATTGAAAGGGTGGGTGGTTGGACGGATGGATGACTGAACAGATAGATGACTAGATGAATAGATAAGTCCCACCCACCTAACACCACAGGTCCTGATCCCAGCAGAGTCTGCTTGTACTTGTTCAGGCTTTCATCATCCTTATCGAGCTCCTGGATCTCCTGCAGGCTCTTCTGAGCTGGAGGCTGGTAGTTAAGATCACGTTCATCCTCCTCCTCAGTGACAGGAACTGAGCACTCTTTATCCGCCATGAGGCCTGCAAGAGCAACAACATGTTATTTAATAAACAAACAAAAAAATCCTAAGCGTAATGCTTGACCTGGTCTAGTTCTCCGAACGAAATCAATTTCACTAAACTCACCACTTACACAGATTCATTGCTGTTAATATCAAAAGCCATTAGTCCTAATTCTTTCAGTGGGACACATTATCCGTCTTTAATAATAACAGATGTTGATTACCATCCAGTCCATTTGGGGGATGATCCGTGAGCAAAAGTGGCCAATGTTTATCTCAGCATCACAGGGACGTAATCATCTCTGGCTTTAATTAATATGCGGTGTGAGAAACAGCTAACTATTACTGCGAACAATCCCCAGCTGCTGCATGTAACGGCTAACAGTTCTGGTAATAATGTTCCGCGATGACAGTTTACATTGCTCTCTAGAGGAAGAGAAGAATGAAGATGCAGCAAACTGCTTCCGGAGTAATGGGGCAGAACAGCGTTCATTTGTCATGTCAATTAACACAAATCTGAGTGCGCAGTTCTGGTGTTCTCAATAGGTAGCATCAGTTTGTTTTAAAAAGTCAGAAGAGGCTAACATTATCAATTAATGGGCAATTTTTAATAGAATGCAGAATATCTATAATATTTTGATTTACAAATTTTCAAAACTTGATAAAAAATGATGTTACAATTTCCCAAAATAAAGAAAAAGGGGAAAGAATAAATAAACAACCACATATCACAATAACCCACTATCAATAAGCCACATGAAGATAAACTCAACTGTTGCACTTCAGAAGTGTTCATAGTGCTTTATAAGGTGTATTCAAGCATCACATCTACTGTGTTCGAGTGATATAATGGTTATGACGTTATGTACAGTAGCAGCTTACAAATATTCATTGGAATAAAGGCTACACTTTATAAAGATGATCTGGACTGATTCTTCAACTCTTGATCATTTTGTGCAAATAATGACCTAAAAACCTGCTTTAAACCACCATGACATAGTGGAGGTGATGCAACATATTTATGCACATTTTCTGCTTATAGAACCCATGATAAGCCCATGACACAGGGTTATGTGTTCTTTCCATAGCTGTTAATTAACATAAGTTTTATTTCACAATTTATAACATCCTTATGACCTTCTTTTTCAATGCTACGACATTGTTATGAGAGTTGACTGTTAATAAGTCCATCTCTGACTCTACAGTACCGTGTGCTGTTTATGTACTGTATATTGAGGTGCCAAATTTGTAACATTTCCTGACTAACCCTTATATAATGAGCAACGTTGCATAATAACCTTCACAATGTATGACTCAAGACGTTATAACGTAACTCAACTCTATATCACAATATTTTCATTATCTATATAAATAAAATAAATGTTTTGTCTCTACATTGGTCAGAACTCGCTCTTTTAATTATATCTTTATGTTTCATCCATTGGAGGACCTGAAGCCAGAAAAAAATCTGTCTTAGAGTCAGAGACACAGATGTATGTCTGTATGTCTGTCCAGCCGATTATGTCACAGCATCACGCAAAACTGGTTCAACAGAATTTAATGAAACTCTGCCCTTCGGTATTTGCCAGGAAGTTAAATCTGCACTATAAATTAAATCAAAATGTTGAGTAGAAGGGACATTATGAGCAGTTTTGTGCCAGATTACCGCACAGCAGCCATCGCTTTTTTGGACAAATGTAGCTCTTTTGCCTTGAAAGTAGGCGTGGCTATACACAGTTGGAATAGGACTTTATGTAGTTTTAAAATGTTTATGTAAGTGCTATTAGGTGGCTCAGAAGGGTAAGGCAGTGAGTTACTGATCGGAAGATCGGCGGTTCGATCCTAAGCTGCACCAGGTTGCCACTGTTGGGCCCTTGAGCGAGGCCCTTAACCCTGTCTGCTCCAGGGACGCTGTATCATGGCTGACCCTGCACTCTGACCACAGTTACGCAGAAAGAAAGTATTTCACTGTGCTGTAATGTATATGTGACAAATAAAGGCTTAACTTAACTTAAGCTCATGATCAGTGCACTTAGGTAAAGTCTTATATTAAAAACGGAAGAAAAAACAGGAACAGGGAAGAAGAGGGCAGAACGCCTTCAGAAGTTTGGACTTGAGTTGACTCTTTTGTCTTGATGATGAAAACAGAAACCTAACCATAATGAAAAAGGAAACCGGTGCCTGAATCACCGCGGTAACAGGAGAAACCACGCCCACTGCTGAACTTCATTTTAAGTAAATGCAAATATATACTTAAATATACACTGTATACATTAAAGCACTTTGCACAAAAAAATATGCATGTAATATATGAAAAATAATATATAAAATATGTCTAGAAATACTTTTAACAAGGTTAAATATATGTTGAAATATAATAGCTTAATAAGAACAATAAATTTGCCATTTGCCAAATATTCATTTGATGTAATGAGGTATGGATTCTTCTTCTTCTTCTCTCTTTTTTTTTTCTCTTAAGTGAAAATAATTCCGAAAATATCTATACTTTTAATGCTTTCTCCTTCCTCTGTGTCCTCAGACGAGAAGGTCTGTCTACATTAAGACCGAGTGAGCGGGAGGAGAAGAATTCGAGCTCAGTAATGCAAAGCCAAATTAGTTCAGTAGTAATGGAAGGCCAAGGCTATAAAATATGATCTGCCTGAATCGATACAGGCAGACAAGAATCTCATTCTCAACCTCAACTTCCTTCCTCTGGGGTTGATAGCGCTTACAACCTCCTACACACACACACACACACACACACACACACACACTGCTGCAGAGTGAAATAAGCTAGAAAATTTCATACCATGTTGCAAAGTATCTTAACTGAAACCAGAGAAGTTAATATACTTGAAGCGAAAGAGGAATTATGCGTGGGTCGTGCTTAGATCGCGCAGAACGTGGAGGTGCCTTGGGTTTTCATTTTTTAAAAAGTAATAAATAAATAAATAAATAAAAACATATTAATACCGAAAAACAATCACGCAGGTGGTTTTATTACTGTAACTGAGTTACTTCTAGCACACTGCAGAACGCAAGGGGTTTTATTCCTCTTACACGAGGCTAATGTGTATTTTTTATTAACTAATCTTTTTGGCTTTTTATGTTTCACGGAATGTTGCGAAACATCCAAAAAAAACAAATTTGCTCCTCTTATCACTTATGTTACAACAGCTAAGAGTTACAGGTTTACATCCGTTACAGGGTTTGACAAAATCCTGACACTGGAGACTCCTTCCATAAAAGGCAAACATCAAACATGTCAATATTATACTTTTTTTTTTTTTCAAAAAATTGTTTATGTATAAAGTCTGATTTAGAGGTTGCTATAAATGATCAGTTTCTTCATGCATTAAACTAAACCTGACATTCAGAGCTGCACTACAGTCAGAGATACTCCCCTGTAGAAAACACATTCTGACCAATCAGAATCCAGAATCCAACAGCGATGGGAATTATTTACAATTTGATGTTTTAAGGTCCAGAAAATGAAGCTCAGAACTGAAACATATAACATTTCCGATAGATAACTTTCAGCCACTAAGCTCGGCCCTGAGGATGGGGATTAAATTAACCTCGAGGGCTTAACATTTGCTCAGGCAGGGCTTTATGATAAAAACTAAACAGTACATAATTAGGCAATTTTCCTAACTATCCATGTGAATAAAAAGAAAAACACCCAAATAAAAACAAGGAAACAGTTCCTCCTGCAAACAAACCTCCCTGTAGATGTGAACGCTTTGAGATGAGCCGCTTCATGTCTTTTTAAGTAAACCTTTGGGATAATTGGACAGTTTGGAGCAAAGTCAAAACTATTTTTTCCCCCTCATCGAGCTCCTAACAAGGCACACTGTCACACATTACAACACACACAACAGGCTGCGTGCAAGCTCACAGACGGAAAATTGTCACTTCTGTACAGTGAAAAGATCTTGATGTTGGTAGCAACAGTAACGCTGGATCACAGCGTCGTCCGCTAGTTAGCGTACGAGCTGTTTAAAGGCTTCCAGAGCAACGTGACTGACGCTACCAAAGCCTGGCACACATACACCACCGCGAACATTAACAACGCATCATCTTTATTAATGAGGAAGTAAAGCAACATAAATTATGCAGGGTCTGCCAAGTTGAATAACAATGCTAATATATTTGAGGATCTGCGTCGCATTTTAACTTGGCTCTCTCTGAACTTGCGAACTGAAGAGAGGATCTTCAAAGAGCAGGCTTTTGATCAGATCAAATACAATTCTGACGCACTTTGAGATTATTATGATATACCGTTGTTTTTAATCAAATGTTTACGTAAACTGTTTTAAGAATGCTGTAAGTAAAGGCTATGAAACCAGAACGATAAGTAATAATAATTTTTTCATATGAATTAAATTATACAATGTTCAGACATGGCGAAGTGAAATCATTTGCACACAGATTCATGTAGCATTCGGCCAAAGCACAGTATTGGTGTTGATTTTTGTTTAAAATGTTAGTTTCTGAAGTTTATGCAACATGGAAGTGACCAATCTTGCTTCCCTAAAAATTTCAAGTCAGCCGTTTTGGAGAGACGATTTTATACGTGCCCCAAAAATGGGCATTGTTTTCAAACAATAATTATTTCAAAAGCAAATTATTTATATTTCTTTATGAGTATCGATAATAAAATTGGTGTAAACTTCTCAAAGCATATGACCGGTAATTTTTTTTTTACTTAAATTAAAGCATTCCATGCTAAAAATCTGTAGTGTCCGTAACCATGTCAAATTCATGTTGCAATATCTTAACAATTTTGTCCTTTAGAGTGAAAAGAATGTCAGGTTTATGTCTTTTCATGTGAAATCTAATAAGGCCAAGTAATATTAGAGCGACAATCATTGATAGATTTGAATGAAAAAAAAAAAGTTACGGACACTACATAAAAGGGCATGAAATTGTATTGAGCAAATGTGTTTTGCATATTTACAGAAAAAAAAATGCATTAAGTATTATGAGAAATGGTGTCTTATGATCCTATCTGAAAATTCACTTTTTTAACATCTGTAGACGAGACACTTTTTAGCACTGATACCATGTTTTGGTCGATTACAAGTTGTGTATCAAAGTTTGTATCTGCATGTTGTTCAAAATGAAAAAAAAAAACAAAAAAAACTACTTAACAAGTTATATGTAAATGAATTCAACCGAAAGGCAGGTATTAAATGCGTGTAAACCATTTTACTTTATTTTCTGAACATTTCCATAGTAAAAGCGCACATGTGCGGTCAAACTCATCGCAGCCAACCAGCAGAATGATCACACCCATAAATATAATTTAACATGACGATCCACCACGTGCAGTCTGTCCACTAACTGTGACCACAACATAAACTAGCTGTTTGGGTCACCGTGAATTAAGGAGTCATTTTCTTTCCAGCTTGTTGCTGAAGCCTGAATTTTTTTGCAATTAGCACACAAGTTCTGATTTGTGGAATACAGAGTCTTCTTCAGAGTAAAAGTCTAAAAGTGTGTGCACTTCCTGTAAAGGAAACAATAATGCTTGAACACTGGATGAAGCCATACGCCCATGAAACCCTGATATCTGATATCGCATCAAGTGCTACGGTATTACTGCATTTCCCGTCCAGGACAGGATTCTCTTCAGCTCCGGCGATCCATCAGATCAGCTAAACATTTAATATCCTGCATTATTGATGAATGAAGCATTCTCGGCTGCTTTGCTACAGTAGCATTTCACCGCACGTCAGTCAGAGAGGGAAGAAACCCCGCTTGGAGGAAACCCGGATCACTTGTTCGACCGGTCTGTATTTGTGGAACGACTTTAGCTTGACACGTTCTGATGGAGAATGGATTCCGTAACACTAAGCAGAAATATCAGAGCAACTCCAGGATCGAAGGTGAGGAGTGTTTATCAAATTAAATGGCGCTGTCAGACCGTACGCTTATACCGCTTTCCCCTTAGGGTGCGAGAACTCCCCGTCTTTCCAAGCTCCCTTTCCTTCCGACACACAATTTAATTGATTTAGTCTCCTGAACGCGTGTCAGGCTTCAGCGGCTCGGTCATCCATCAACGCTTATGTGACCGAGCACAGGGTAGGTGTTTCGGTGGGAATCGCCCTTCTGCCACCTGCAGCGCTGCTCTTCCACATACACACTCATGCTTCTGGTCTAACAGAAAGCCAAACACACGGGCACTTACACGCTAACGCATGCATGCAGTGATTTTTTTTTTTTTGCGCATCATTACCTCCCACACAGACACAGCAGGCATAAAAAATGAGACCAGGAACAGAGAGACAGACAGACAGACAGACAGACAGAATAGGGAGAGATATCTAATGGTACAAGTCTGAATACGAGCTTTAGAGCATGCAGAAGAAGCTCTGCAGAGCACGATTACATCTGATCTAACATGTGATTACAGACGAGCAAGAGGCATGACGATGATGTCACCGGCTGCTGCCAGATCAATAAACTCAATTGATCGAGACACTTTTGCTTGCCTTAACCACTTTTTGAAAAGGAAAAGGGAAGGGTCTCGATACACAGAGGAAGACATCACTTTGATCAAATCGTGCCACTACTTTTTCCTTTTTTCCTCCTCCATCCAGGTCATCTGAGAAAACAGGTGTGACCACAGGTCATAAGGTGTGTGCTCCTAATGTTTAATTGGGTATTCTCACATTTACTCAAAAAAAAAATAGAAAATGAAAAAGAATACACAATTGAACAGAAATGAACAGACGCTCACCTCTGTAGCACACCGTTAACCAGAGCAGCTCGAGAAACTGTCCACCAAACTCACAGACGTCCAAGCCCAACATCTCGCCGATGGTCGTCTCGCAAAAACGAGAGCAAGAAAAGTGGAGAAAAGTGATCGAGAAAGATGCAAGGGGGAAAAAAAAGAATCAAGCGAGCATCCCTGGGTAGTGGCACTCAACCTGAGCGTGAGAGATTCCTTGCTTTGGGTGTGGAGGAGAAAGAAAGAGAGAGAGAGAGAGAGAAGAAAGAGGAAAAGACGAGCAAGACAGAATAAAAAGATACACTAATGATCTGCTCGGTTGGTTAGAAAGGAGAAAAGCAGACAGCAAACGCGCGAACGCTATTCCCGTCTGCAGACTCTATCAATTCACCGGCAAACCCTCCGCCACATCACTCATTAGACTGCGATGATCTCATCCTTTTTCTCTCCCTCCCTCCCTTTCTCTGCCTTTCTCTCCCTCTCTCTCCCTCTCTCTCTCTCACACACACACAACACACTCCTCCTCTCCCTGACATTCTTTAGCCCCAGGTCTGCTCCACCCTGCCTGCACATCTCTATTCTCCACAGCCTCTGCTTACCATCTGCATTCTCTCATATTTGTACGGTACTGTACGTCCTCTCATCCGTCCATGTCTCTGTTCATTCTGTCCTTAACCATTTTTTTGTTTCTTTGCATCTTTCCATTTCCAGTTTCCTTTTTTTTCCCCTCTTTTGCCATCCCAGGTCTCCCTCGCCTCCCTCCATCTCATTCTCTCCCTCTATATATATATATATATATATATATATATTTATCTCTGCATCTCTCTCTCCCTCCCTGAGGCACTTTGTGGAATATGAATTGACTTCTTCTTATTCTACTTCCTTTTCTTCTTCTTCTTCTTCTTCTTCTTCTTCTTCTTCTTAAGCCCCACCCTGTGTCATCTGTCACTCAGGGATTATCAACCTGTCTGAACCGCCCACTGGGGGAAACCATGGAAATGCCCCACCTTTTGATGTTCTAGATGCTTTGTAACCATTTCTTGATCCCGCCGTTGCAGGAATCTATATTTAATGATCCCCAAGAGGAAGTAGACGCTCAAGGATGATAGATGAAGCCTTTTTTTCTAAACCCATTTTAATATGACAAAGCGACAGGGGACGTGTAATTTGGTCTGTACATCTGTAAAAAGGAGCTGTGGTTTCAGCAAGCGGCAAGTACAAACAAACGGCTCGATCGGTTCCCGTGGCGCACGTGGAGTGACGTTTCCTCAGTTCCTACCTGTAACGACTCTAGTTCCTAAGATATTTTTATTTTGGGTGGATTTGTCATATTGTACAAATAGTTTTAATTAAATACACATTTTAGTCTTCATTTAAACATTTAGACTTTTAAAACTGTTTATACACAGCAAAATAAAACTTTGAAACAAATATCAAAGATGACCGGGTGAGTCTGTACGTGTCTTGTACAACTATCAGACATCGGGGAAATTGAAAAATCGATTCAGTCACAATTCTTTTTTGTGCTGATTCACGTATCGCCACACTGACTCCAAAATCTTTTTTTTTTTTTTTTAAACAATTTTTACGTTTATATTAGAGATGAACCGGTCGATCGGGCCGTGATCAGTATTGTCTGGTTTTCAGACTGAACGACTGATCAGCCTCAGATATAAACCATTCTGTACCCAGAGCAGAAGCTTCCGAGTGGCGCAACAGAAACGCATTTTTCATGGCATTAAATTATTAAAAATCACGTGCGTTAAAAGTCTCCGATCTCCCTCCTCCAAACACGCTGCTCAACCCGCGCGCTCACTGTCGAATTGAGTTTTGAGGCTCTGGAGGCGTTTGAGGCGGTAAAACGTCACTGTTTCTTTACAATCCTACAGGTGGCGCTCTCTGAACTATTTACACATTTTCATCCAGTGTGGTTGGAGTGAATTATTTGCTAAGTTTGTTTAGACATGATAATTATAGTGGATGACAGAGATACACGCTGCTCAGTAACAATGTAGCTGTGCTTGGTTTTTAGGAAACAAAGTAAGAAAACTAATGTTATAAGGAACAGGCTACATGTAATTACTCATTAAAGTTTAAATGTTTAAAAATGCTACAAAATCAAGAGTTAAATGTAATATATAATAAGCATATTTATAAAAATCCTACACGTTATTGAGTCAAATCGGCCCCGAGGTATCATGATAATATCGTATCGGAGGTGACTGCTGATCCCCATCACTAACAACTAGCTTGTTTTGCTAATCTGATCCGAGAGTGAAGCTAGCACAAAGCAGAGCAACGCGTGAATCAGATTGCACGATGATTGATTCAGGAGCTTTATAAGATATTAATAATAAGGGGCCTCCGAGTGGCTCAGTGGTAAAGCGCTCGCCCTATCATCCGGAGATCGCTGGTTCGAACCCCGGGTGATACTGTAACCTCTCACAGCCGGAGGCATAGAGAGAGCTGATTGGCCGAGCTCTCTCAGAGGGGAGGGATGAGAGGTACTCGTGCTCCCACATTAATCACGGCTC
>JAQMYL010000008.1:25814644-25826402 GCA_030014365.1 Clarias pachynema
ATAAAAATGTTTAAATGTAATATATTCTTCTCCTGGTCCTTATTTTAAATGGGTCATAAAAAATATCAATAATTATCAATATGAAACACTGATATCGTGATACAGTTTTTCGCCATATCGCCCAGCCCTACATTACACACATTACTGTAACTGTAGCAAGTGTAAACCCTGGTAATAAATCAACTACAATAAACATGTCAACAACAACAAGAAAATGATTTAAAAACGTTCTATAGTTTCTCTTCGGCACAAAGACTCAGCGGTGAGCTGCATGAACAAACCGCCAGCGTGCTACGAGTCTGGAACACATGACAGAACCCGCTACACGACACGCAGACAGCCAATCATTTAACAGGTGTATTGTTCTGCTGCACCGTCGACATACAACATGACAAAAGAAACAGGGTGGAGTGAGAAAACGGGTGCGGGTGCTGAGGAAACTGTCGATTAAACAAAGGACGGGCCAGCGCGACCGTATGGCATTCATTTTCCTCTTTTCTTTTCAAGTCTGACCGATATTAATCTCGACTCCTGAGAAAAACAAAAAACCTATTTCATCACTTTAGCCGCTTCCATCATTGAGAGCATGAAACATGTCATCAGTCACGACCCATATCTTCTACGTCTCAACTGAAGACTCGACTCCCCGGCGATGGACGACGGAGAGACACTCGGCAACAATAACTGCCAGGACTAGTGAGCTATATTCAGAGCAGCACGTGTCAGGACTCTCAGCCGGGCCTTGATATTAACTTGGTAGGTCAAATTACACACGCACACAGTAGTACCTCGGGATACGAACGCCCCGCCTCACGCATTTCCGCCTTAAGAAGACTCGCCTCGTATGCCAATTTATTTTTTGTCCGTAAAGGAATTTTTATCCTATTCTTAATCAACATTAGACATGAATGTCCTTTCTGTTACAGTTTAATTATTTATTTAACTTTACCATACACAACAACCTAGCATTTTTATTTATACTTTTACACAATAAAAAAAAACGAGAAGACAGAAAGATCGTCCTACCCGAAAGACTTGGTGAGTTTCTTCGTGCCGACGGGCTTATCGCTGTGCTGGAGTTCGTAGAAGACCCTCTGAAGCGCCAGGGGAACGCTTTTGGAGGAGTCGTCGCCCTCAGTGGGCATCATGTACACCGCCTGCGAGGACACAAAAAAAACCTTTTAGATATGTCCCGAAACAGACAGAGAAATGGTTATTTACAGTAATATTATATGGAATAATAGGACATTTAAAACAACACACTTAAAACACATCCAGTTCAACTAAAGGTGAGAGTTTCTCTCAGTTTGAATCAGATGGAACATAATTGCAAAGGTGCCAATAATTATGCAGCCAATAACCACTTCACCTCACTGTAACTCTATTACAGTTCCATTTTTCCTAGAATTCTTTGTGCCAGGCCGAGTTTAACGAACACCGTGACGTTAATTTCCACGATATTAGATTTTCCACACTTTCGATTTTTAAAAAAATTCCTACAAACGGTTTCTTTTGGATTTCTTTGATTTAGTTAATACATAACTTAAAAAATTTCACAAAGGAGCTTCATGCTCGTTTGTAACTTAAGATTTTTTACCAAAAACAGGAAATGAGATTTTCTCATGACTGACTCGATGCTTTAAACCCAGTTTAAGCCTTTAGTAATAATCACTGATGGTTCCGGTGGTTTCTGAGCTTCCTCCCTGTGCTAAGTGTTGGAGCCACAAAGTGCTTGGCCCCCTACTCGCTCTTGACAGCTCTATTCCTCAAATGCGCTCGGCTCGTAGTTTTAGGTATTTGTTTCTCACCCGCCGGAGCTGGTTGGTGAAGAAGAGCGTCTGCAGCAGACTGTTCATGTAGCACGTGGCTCCTTGGTTCTTTAATCCTACGTACCCAGTATGCTTCTTTGAATCCCAGCTGAAAAAAAAACAAACAATGTACATCATCATCATCACTATAATTTAATGTTGAGGGGGAGAAATAAATCTCAAGTGTAAAAGACGTCAAACACAGTTCACTTACGCCACGCCGTGAGGAGCGTCGGCCTGGACGGAAACTTCAAAGGTGACCTTATCGTCTTCCACAAAGCCTCTCTCTGGGTCGGTTACGTCCTAAAAAGCACAAGCGCAGCCGGCGGTGAGAACACGGGTTCGACAGGGCGGGCAATATCGGGGGAGAGGTGAGGAAGTGATCACTTACGCTCCATGACATGAAGTTGGAGAAACCCCAGTCGTTTTCTTTGTGGAAGAACAGGTGGCTGATGCGTCGGCTGAACGACTTCTCGTCGTCCTTGTAGTTTATGATTTTCAGCATGGCTTGAGCGTGACATGACCATGACCTGAGAACGAGGACAAAGCGGACAGTGATGTCACGAGGACGAGTAGGAAGACTGATTCAGGAAATGTATCAAGGAAACATCACGAAATTGATATTTCCTTGATAAGTTCGCTTCACACAACAGCGACAATATGTAAGAACATCCACTTTAAAGATTACAGACTTTAGATTCATTTCTCTAATAAACCCGGCGCTCTCTATGACTAGCAGCTCATTACTCTGGTAATTATGCTACAATTCATTTCAAGAAAGGAGAGTGGGGGGGGAAAAAAGGGAAAAAAAATAAAAAAAAGTGTGAGTGTGGTGAGGGAACAGCTGTTAAAAGCTGCTACAACGCAAGTGGATTCGCTTCTGTTTCAGCAAACCGCTGCAGCATATAAGCAAAAAAAAAAAAAAAAAAAAACACGTGATGTGATCAGAAATAATAAAGTGGTTCAGTATCTCTGCTTCATCAGATGGCAACCCAGTGAGGTATCATGAGTCTTTTTGAAATCAATATTTTTTTTAAATTTATATCCATGTTTACATTTGAGGCGGTAAAATGTTGCTGTTCCTCTATAATCCTGCAGGTGGAGTGCTCTAAACTATTAAGTGAAGTATTTGCTAAGTTTGTTTGGAATTGTATCGAAATCTGGATTCTTTTTTATTTTATTATTTTTTTTAGTTAAATGGAACTGCAATATTTATAGAATTGTGATGTTTAGAAAATCGCAATACAAATCGAGGTATCGTGATAACATTGTATCGGGTGATTCCTGTCCCTGTTTATTTTCATTTGTCATCTATATGGCAAAGATCTTCCAGGTTATGAGATAAACATGGACACATACTCTAAAACACTAAAACTAAAACAGTGTGAAAATAACAGACATTTGCCTTTATAAATTCTTGTCGTCGCTCCAGGACACTTCTATTCAAATGACATTCGTGGATTTTGCAGAGCGGACAGATTCCTGTTGGGTATTGATGAGTGACCCGGAATGCAACACCAGTCAGTCATATATTTAGAAAGTGATGCAGCGTCTATTTTTTCTAGTAGAATATTCATCTACTAGACAGTGATTTAATCCAGCTCCTGACACCGCTGCTGCGTTTTAATGCGGAGACGAGGAGGAATACTTCACCGTCAGCGGCATTTACACACCGCGAGTACGCTCAAAATGACAAAGCGCGTCAGCAAAAACAAGCCCTGGCTCTGTGTGTGTGTGTGTGTGTGTGTGTGTGTGTGTGTGAAAAAAAATAAACAGTGCCTCTGTGTAATCTACATCATAAATGTTAACCAGCGCGAGCTTGCGGTGACTTACGTGGAGTCGGACTCGGCGTTGCACTGGAGGAAGAAGCCGACGCTTTTCTGGTGAGGCCGGTCAGGATAGAAGCGAGGCATGACCATGATCTTCCAAGGTAGGTTCCTTACGAAACACGATGGGCTGAGCACCGACTCGCTGAGCCGGCTGAAGCGCTCCACCACGAAGCGGAAGGTGGCCTCGGAACGCCAGCTCGTATCTGTGGAGTTCAGTAAAGCGGTACAGGACGTTACAAACGCTCTGTCCACACATGTT
This sequence comes from Clarias pachynema, assembly GCA_030014365.1. Classification (NCBI taxonomy): domain Eukaryota; kingdom Metazoa; phylum Chordata; class Actinopteri; order Siluriformes; family Clariidae; genus Clarias; species Clarias pachynema. The sequence continues at coordinate 25,818,541 of JAQMYL010000008.1, forward strand.
AACACCGCAGGTGTGTGTGTGTGGTTATATGGAACTGTGTCAGAAAATTGTATCGGGTGGACATGATCCACGTCCACAAAGGAGACAGGATTGTGCGCCTTTAATTAACTTTAATTAACTAATTAATCTCTAGCACAAAGACAACACGTGCTGTGTAGGTGTGGACAATACCATTTTTAAAAAAAATCTTTTTTTTTTTATTCATCTGATGGATTGAACACCAGCACTCAGCTACAGGAGGTTGGGGAGGTCAGGGTTAAAGTTGATGCTTAGTTTTGTGTTCATCATTTCCAACACAAGCTCTACACACTCTGGCAGTTTCCTAGTCGAGTTGTCTTGCAGATTTTCCTCAGCACTTTCCCACTGCTTCCTGATTTACTGAGACACCCAGTAATCCTGACAGAATTAAACTCAAACAGGGTCATTTTCTGTTTTACGGTTGCTCCTCTGGATCTGTCACATCTGTGTTTTCCTCTTTATCTATGCACACACGCTGTGCGTTAGGGGGAAAAAGAAAAAAAAGAAAAAAAAAGAAAGAACAAGGGACTGCTGCTAACCGTTGTGTTGAGTCTTCTAGTTTGTGTATCTGTTTCACTCACCGGATTTAAAAAATAAATAAATAAAAAATAAAAACGGATGTGTTTTCAAACTGTTCCCTGAATCTTGATTCTCGATTCTCACGAGAATGAAATCAAAACCAGGGTCTCGTCGTCCCTACCAGCACCTCTTTGACTGGACCAGAGCGTGATCACATGTCCACCTGACACAAACATCTGGGTTCATGCAAAACACAACCTGCTATAAAGTGACTCCTCCTGTGGTCAGTTTATTGCCATCCAGACACAAGATTTTATCAACAACAAGCGTTAAAAATAAATAAATAAATCGGACATCCACCAATAACCTACTTCAATCCAAATAGGGTTTTCCAAACAAAAAGAAACAACAGCTTTTGTTTGGTCTGATTTTAAACATAATGCACATTACAGATCTGAAGATTTACACTATGCAACATTAAAACCCCCAAACCATGCAAAATTTGTTTCGAGAATTAACAATTTTCTACAAACAGAAGTTGAATGTTACAAACAAAATATTCTTGAGGTTCACAATCTTTCAGTCATTCTGACTGAATAAACAAACTGTGACAAAAAGCTGGGAGTTTTGTAAAACTGTGTTTCTCAGCCCCCGTCCGTTTTTCCCCCGCCGGCTCCATACTATGCACTTCGTTTCAGAAAAAAGTTTACGCGTCTGATTACACCAAACACCAAAATGTGTAGTATTGAAAACTGAAAATTGAGAAATTATGCTCCAAAAAAAAAAAGAAAAGAAAAAGAAAAAAATCACTTAACTCGATAAATAAATAAACAAAAAAACAAACTCACTCACTCCATGGCCTCCTTCCTCCGAGGCACCAGAGCTCACAGAGGCGTGATCAACTAACTGCAGTGCACAACTTTATTGCAGTGCATACAACTGTCACTTCCATGAACGAATGACTCGTGATCAGAGTGGCATTTGTATATTCTAAACTCAGAATGTAAAAAGCAGAAGTAAAAGCGGGCCGCAGGGTCATCCCCAGTTTCCTTCTGCTATATTAAAAAAATAAATAAATAAAAATCACTTGATGTGTTGCAACGGACACAAACTCTGATGTTCAATCGCCTCATTAATCTCTGAGAACCACTCAAGTCTTTTAAGGTCGCTTGAAAATTAGAGCCGAGAGCTTTTACATTTCCCACTCACCGTCCTCCATGTCTTCTTCTGTGTTGTTGTGTCCGTCGGCCATTGCCACGTTCCCGTTGATGACCGGATTCTGAGGGATTCTCGGGGGATCATCCGTGTCCCCAGCTGTGGGAGAGTCGGGGGAGGGGGTGAGTCAGGTGCAAGACCAAAAAGCATAATCACAATCATGTTTACGTTAAACATTGAAGTTTCTTAACAAACAAAATAACATTACAGACTCTTCGCACGAGCGTTACACCAACACCAGCTTGCAAGCTGTTACTATGGAAACAATACTGCCTTGTGATGCTGGTTGCATCAGAGTTCATATTTATGGGAGAAAAAAAAACTAATCAAGACCTTCTAATCAATCCAGGTGCAGGATTGATTAACAAACATCAAACATGGAGATTATCCTTAAACACACACATGCACACTCAGTAGGTTCCTTAGTTGTTGTCTTTGCACTAATTTAAACTATATAGAGAGAGAGACAGATATAATCATGAAAAACATTTAAACCTGTATGCACACACACGGGGGAAAAACGCCCCCCACTGCATGGTGCATGCCTGGGGCAGGTACACACCCCTGCACTCTCCAAAAATGGAGAGAGAGAAAAAAAAAAAAAAAACCTGTGGATATAAAAACCCTATACGCGTTAAAAAAAAAAATGGCGCTCGAGCGGAGCACGCGCTGAACCTGGGACTGGGTGACGCGCGCGCGCCGTGGCCTTGCCGCAGCCTCATTATTATTAGCGTTAGCATTACAAGCTAACGCACCACATCTCTCGGTTTAATCTGCTTATAAACAGATTATAGCCGGTCTATAAACGGACATTAATCTGATCGTTTCTACATTTCGGAGCCGATCCGCTCGTTACACCTCCTCCCCCCTCTCCCCCCCTCCCTCCACCTCCGCCATGACTCGCGCGAGATCAAGCTAACATCACTGCTGTGTTTTCTTTCCCCTTCATCGTACATCACTCACTCTCGGTTTACCACATAATGCACGGAAATAATGTCCAAAAATGATACCGAGAATGTGTTACTTGTCACCACGTCGCCTTCCTGTTGCCTCAGAAACACATAAACAAACCGACGCACCGGAGCAGACGCGGGCCTCGCGCTGCTTAATTGATCATTGAGTGGAGAGGAGGGGGGGAATCCGTTATTTTTTCCCCATCCGTATTCGACAAAATTCACCTTGCGCTCGGTGATTGGATGTTCCGTCGTGTAGTCGGCGCGTCAGCCAATCGGAGCGCGAATTAGCAAAACGAGTAGCCAATGTGAGACGAACGGGGGGCGGGATTGGTCGGAGAACGGATGGGGAGAACGTACATGCCGCCATCTTGGAACGAAAAACGCCAGATACACTCCCCCCTGCTCTGCTAGTCAGCTTGTTGTACGGATAAATACAGGAAAATAAACAGACAGGAGCGATTGCAAAGTAACGCAAAACAATAAAAAATTAAATCTAAAAGTTTTGTAAAGAAACGAGTCTAATTTTCGTTAGTTTAGTGGAGCAAAATATAAGGAAAAAACAAAGCGTTATGCGTCCAGAGCTGAGCAAAAAAAAAAAAAAAAAAAAAAAATGAAGCGAATTATTTTTTTTGTGTTATTCATGGCTTGTTTGAACATTTTACTATGATTTAATTAAAAACACTCAGATGTATAAACCTGTACAGCACGCTAAACGGCCTGGATCCCCATCTCCCCTCCTCTCAGGATAAAACTATCATTATCATTTATGAAAATATTAAACAAGAAATATAAATAAAACGCAGGTGAACAGGTTATTCCTCTCCACAGGTTTAAACTGAATGATTGAAATTAATATTTCATTCATCCATCCATCCATCTATCTTTCTAGATCTTTGCTTTAATTAAAACAGGCCTGGTGAGACAATAAAGCAAATTACAACACACTTGACATTTAAGAAAAATTACGTATTAGAGTGCAAGTGTTTTGGATATTAAAAAAAAGAAGAAACAAATAAGAGTGTGTGTGTTTTGATGGAACTGCGTTGATTCTCGCTAAGTTCGCTTTAGCACCACGTTTGTTGATGCAGCACAGAGCTAGCGTTAGCTTTAATAAACACATATAGAGCCGAATTACATTTTTTTTTAAAAACACAGGGTGGGGGGAACCTATACGCAGTTTATAAATAGTGAATATAAACTATAATCATTGTCTAATGATATTTCGGCATCCCCTGGTGATATACGATACATCGCATTAACGTTAAATGTGCTGCTATGCTAATGCTAACACACATCAAACTAGCCTGACATAATTAATCCACTGGTTTTAAAACAATCTAAGTTAAAGCAAACACGAATAGATTGAGTGCGATTCATTGCGGTGATAATTTTTATCCCCCAGTCAGTTCAGCTCTGCTCTGATGTTAGAGAGAGAGAGGTGTGCTAGTTGTTAAATCGAGCTAGCGCGCTAATCAGGTCAAAACAAACTAGCTAGCGCTCTGAAACACTAATGCTTACGATACGCGTGTTGTTATACGTTTATCACAAGTGCGTTACTAAACAAAAAAAGGCTAGTATGAATTATTTTTTTTTAAGTAACGTTACTATGTTTAGATAATATCTATACTATACCTTCCATCTCCATGTCCTCGGGCTCGCTAAGCTGCTGCTCGCCGGCTTTCTGTTGCTGCTGTTGCGTCTGATGGTGGTGGTGATGGTTCATGTTTGTGACCTCACTATTGCCGTCTTCGTCTTGGTTTCCCTCGGCTTGATCCGGTTCGGGTTCCGTAGCGAAAGGAGGATGTAAGTGCGGCGGATCGCGGCTGCACGGGTCGGGCCGGGCCTGCGGTGACGCGACCTCGGGTTTTCCTGAGGTCGGCGCCGGGGAGCGAGGGAGGGAGGCCGGCGGGGGCGCGGGCAGAGAAACGCGGACGTATTTGCTCGCTATTCGCCCAATCTCGGCGCCTTTTGATGGGACAGCGGCGACACTACGTGAGCTTAAACTCTCCCAAAAAAAAAAAAAAGACCCCAAGATAATAACAATAAAACAAAACTATGAACGAAAACAAGCAAATACCCTGTTGTGTTTACAGCTAGCCGATGCTAGTTATCGTAAACTAGCGCACAAACGTGAATACAGAAAAAAAAAACAATAACAAGCGAGTCATGCGATTTCTGAGGAAAATTATATATATTTATCTTCCCTCGCAGTGTTTCCAGTCCGTGTGCTCCTCCGATTGTCCCTCTGTCAGGGGGGAGCGGCGAGAAATGCAATCCATTCAAACCGGATTGTTCATTTAAATCCGCACTCAGTTAGAAGTTTAAACCGACAAAAGACGCTCACGCTTCTCTTTCACACGTTCACGCGCAGTAACCGAAAACGCTTTCTCAATAAAACTCTATATCTAATACGTGTATTTATACCTATTTTTTTGCCCGGTCACGGCCAGAGCGGCTCTTTCTCTCTTTCTCTACCGTCTATCCCACTCTTACTCACTCACTTATTCTCTCTCTCTCTCCGCTCCTGTTTGGTTCCTGATGTGCAGCGCAGAGCTAAAACTCAAAATGGCGGTCGCGCTCCTCTCTGAAATGTCACATCCGCACGGGGATCCAAACACTCACGAGGGCTCGAACTCAAACGCCTTCCACAGTAGACAAGCAGGGCACTTCGTTCGCGTTGAGAAGCGGTTATTTCCCGCGCTTGCTGAATCCCCTATTTAGAGAAGTCGGCTCGATTTAGGACGCGCCCTATTCTGTGCAGTTAAATCCCTGTTATATTTTCTAGAGCGTAAAAAAACAGTTAGATTCTGATCATTAAAAGCTCCTGTTTAGTTTTTATATTAAAAAACTATATTTATTTTTATATATACTTTCAGCTATTGTTGTTGAATATCCAGTTTAACATTGTTTTAAAGAAAGTTGCATCATGCACCTGTTTGTGTCTGCAAGCCAGATATGTATTACTGCACTGTTTATTCACTGGTACACACAAAACATGTTAAACCAAAGATGAACAAACTATAACATGTATAATATAATACATAACATAATATGCAATATGTAATTTTAAAGATGCATTATGAATAAATGTTACTGAGAGCATGGTACATGTGATTTGGCTCATTTCTTAGGCCACACCATTAAGATTCCCAGTTTTGTATAAAAAAAATAAATAAAAAAAAGCGAGAGAGAAATAATTTAAATTTAAATTGCATGATAAATGAATGAGTTAGTTCTACTGATCAGCCATAACATTATGAACACACACCTAATACTGAGTACGTCCCCCTTTTGCCACCCCAACTGTAATGGCCCGTTTGTGTGTGCGTTCTGATACCTTTCGATTGGAATCAGCATGAACATTTTCATCAATTTGATCTACAGAAGGTCTTCTATTGGATCAGACTACACAGGCCAGCCTTCACTCCCCATGTGCATCAGTAAGCCCAGGCCACCCATGATCCTGTCGCCAGTTCACAGGTTTTCCTTCCTTGGATCACACTTCCTGACCACTGCAGACCAGGAACATCACACAAGACCTGCTGTTTTGGACTCGTTCTGACCCAAGTCCTCTAGCCATCACAATTTCGCCCTTCTCACAATAGCTACATTTTCAGTATCTCGTTATAATGGCAGCCGGAAGTGGGTGAGATATATTATTATTCACACGGTGCATCACTCTTATGATGGGGGCGGGTGGGGGGTCTACTCAATATTAGGCAGGTGGTCATAATGTTATGGCTGATCGGTGTATAAAGGTGCTTTTTCACTGTGTGAGACATCACAAGCTAAGTGATTAGACATAGGAACATATATATCTACAGACACTTGCCATACAAGTTTAAAGCGTGAAGTCATTATATCGGTAAATATGAAGATATGAAGGCTAATGCGAATGGAAATGCAGATGCTCTACAATGTCAATGTGAAACAGGAACAAAACTCACACAGTGTGTGTGGATATGAGAGAAAGACAACCAGACATGTTTCCTGATAAAATATTAGCCATGATATAGGACTCGAATTAACTTGTAGCACTTTGATATAAAGTGCATTATAAATAAAATGCATTATTATGATGGTGGACGGCTGGAAAAGCGTGGTCTCACTGTGGAAGAAGCGGACCAAAGAGCGCAGCGTGAGAGAGAGAGACATCAGGCGTGAGGTAGAAGAAAACCTGTGGGCAGAGATGTGCAGTGACCACCATCCTTAAAAAAAGCATGTTAAAGTTCTCTGCAGTAAGATATCTTCACAACTACTGAACCACAATTTATATGAAGCAGTTCTGTATTTCAATCATACATTTTGTTGTCATTTTTTTTCATTATTTGTCATTTGCAAAGCTGTACTTTGTACAAATTTCTTTGATTAAGAAGAATAGTTAAAAGTTGTGACCTTGTCCTCTTTTACTGTAAATTCTTATTTGGAGTATAATAAATATCTTAGAGCTTTTGATCATTTATACTTTTTATGAGTCGGTATATTGTTGTCTTCATAAATGCCAATATCATGTTTACTGAAAAATGTACTGAAGCACTTTGAATTTCATTTTGACAAAGTGACTAAACATCTTCACTCCCGTGGCTTACACCGTCTTCGTGGGACTCTTCATTTTCGAGCCACTGGATAACTAAAATATCACCTTTTATCACAGGAACGTTTAGAGAATCGTACAAGGAGTTATGAGAAATGCAAGTCTGCTGTGAGAAATGAGCCAAAACAACCGAAAAAAAGTTTCCATTTCAGAATGGTCAAATGATTGGGCAGCCTTAAGCAACTAAGGAGATTTGAAATGACTGGTTATAAAAACAAAGCTATGTTTAATAGTGAAAGACACACACAATGTGATGAGAACTCACTGGATTGGGACTAAACAGCTGTGTGTCCACAAGAAAACCACTTGTTAGTGAGACTCATCAGAAAAAAGGCTTCGGGTTGCTAGAGAGCATAAAGACTGGATTTTGGAGTGATGTTAAAAGGTCATGTGACCAGATGAGTCCAGACTGATCCTATTCCAGAGTGATGGGCGTGTCAGGGTAAGAAGGGAAGGTCATGAAGTGATGCTCCATCATGCATAGTGTCCACTGTACAAGTCCTCTGGAGACAGTGTTATGATCTGGTGTTGATCAGTTGCTCAGGTCTAGACTCAGCAAC
>JAQMYL010000008.1:26002003-26013370 GCA_030014365.1 Clarias pachynema
TTTGAAATCCCCAGTATTGTTGTAGAATGTAGAAAATAAATCACTAAACAAAAACAAAGAAATTTGCAAGTGACCCCCAACTTTTGAACGGTAGTCTATCTATCTATCTATCTATCTATCTATCTATTCCTTCCTCCCTGTTTCTTCTCTTATTTCTTGATAACAAACAAGTTTCTTTATACATATTAACTTGGAAAGTGAGAGAAGGAGAGAGAGAGAGAGAGAGAGAGAGAGAGACTATGCTGCAGCAAGGTGTTTATAGCTCCTGTAACATCACACAGGACAAACTGTACGTAGAAATGAATGAAAATCAGTGTTGTGTAAGAGGAGGTGCTGCAGCGTAAGAGGAATAAAACACTTCCGTGCGGTAACAGAGACTGCGCTTCACTCTTCTTGTATTGCAGATCAACACAGAGTGGTTTATTCCACACGTAAGGGTTCACTGTGTAATTCCAGATTCGTAGCTCGAGTCCGGCGCTTGTTTAACTAATAACCCTGATGTTTTGCTCCATACAGAACATTACAGAACATCTGGAGCACAACAAAGCTGAGTGCACGAGCATCAATTCTTAATGCAAAAAGACTCAAAGTGCAGAACCGTGCTCGTGCTCTCTCTCTCTCTCTCTCTCTCTCTCTCCATCCGTTCTGCTTCTCTGTCTTTTTTTCCCTCTTGTTTTCTGCAGGCGTTTGATCTGCTCTCGTCCTTTCTTACCCGAGTGCGTTCATGCATTCAAGCTGACTTTACATTTAAAAAGTGTCTCTTTGAGACTCGGCCGCCCTTGAAAACTTCACGGATATTGCGTGGAGCACATTTACACACACTCACACGCGCGCACGCACACACACACACGCACACACACACAGACTCATACACACACATATTACCTTTAATGTCCTGAGCTATTAAGCGACTGCAAGACCAAACCAGCGTAATGAAAAGCTTTTATTTTTCACCCCACACAGCGGTAGCTTGAAGGTGTTTCAAGGATCAGCGCCGACGGCTCTTAGTTCGCCTTCTTCCAACCTAATAGTACATTTTCTCCTGAATTAGATCTAATTCCAGAGAAGGTTTTGTTTCCGATGTATTCCCCTGAGACCCCGTGAGTGTGTTCCAGATCATAAAACGCTCAAAGGGTGAAAAGGAAACAAACATGAGACTACACATAGACACACGAGGTAATCAGAACCGTCATGCTGACTTTTATAACCACGCACAACAGATAAACACCTACCTCCAAGCTTTCCACTTAAATAAAAAAAAAAAAAAAAAGACTGACTGAGTAGACCGCTACACTAGGAGATAAGCAGTGAAGCGAAAAAGGAGAAGAGGAAGAGAGAGATAAAGACAGAAGCCAGTCTTCCAAGTCCTGAGTAATAACAGCGCTCAGAATCGCACGAGCTTATTAAGTAAATATAATTAAAGAGAGGCTCGACGACGCAGCCGTGCAGAGAATCTGCATTAACATCCCTAATTTTATCCACACGGTAATGCGGGGAGTTTTTTTTTTTTTTCGAGAAAGGACGCACGCTCCTTATTTATTCGCTTCACTTGGCTGAGAGCGTTAAAACAGCGAGTTTGAGTTAAAAGTTAAAAAATCTCCTCTTTCCCATAATGCTCAAGTGAGAATTATACCACATCCTGTTTTAAACAGATTCATTTATTATTTTTATAATATACAGTACTGTGCCCCCACTTATTTCTTCATATTTGGTTTCAAAAGCTTCAACTTTTCTTGTATTTTTTATGTAGCCTTGAGGAAGCGTTCCTGAAAGCCTCTCATTTTCAGAGCAGTTTCAGATGAATGTTTTTTCTTCCTACGAATCCTCCAAGCATAAAAAAGGTACAGATGATGATAGATTATCAGGCCGGTGATTAGTGCACTGCTGATGCTGAATGCTGAGCGAGCGGAACGGACGAGAGGGGAAATGAGGTCGCTGCTGAGGTTGTTGTGTACTGTAAACATACATAAATTGTATATTTGTATATTATAGTTTTGCAGCCTGTCCAGGTAAAACATCTGTTCCAGTTTCTTTAATTTAATCTCATTTAAATTAGTTTAATATGAAGAAATGGGGCGGCACGGTGGTGTAGTGGTTAGCAACGTTGTCACCTTGTACCTCCAGGGTCCGGGTTCGATTCCCGGGCCAGGGTCGATTCCCATCTCTGTGTGCGTGGAGTTTGCATGTTCTCCCCGTGATTGGTGGGTTTCCTCCCACAGTCCAAAGACAAGCAGATTAGGCTCATTGGCGTTAATAAATTGCCTATAGTGTGTGTGTGTGAGTGTGTGTGCCCTGTGATGGATTGGCACCCTGCGCAGGGTGTACCTCGTCTCGTGCCCTAAGTCTCCTGGGATAGGCTCCAGGTCCCCGTGACCCTGAATACAGGATAAAGCGGTATAGAAGATGAGTGAGTGAGTGATAAATAAATGGGGGGCTCAAGACTTTTGCACAGTTCTGTATGTACAGTATAGTGTCTCTATAATATCCTTTTTTTAAAATACCTTATTGTTTCCATAGTAATATTTTATTTTAGGGTCTGTGTAACAAAGAACAGAGGTGAGCAAAGTTCACAAATTCTGTACTTGAGTAAAAGTCGAGATTCCCCAGGGCTCATATTACTCAAGTAGACGAGCTCTGTTTACTTGTGTATCTGAATAAAATCACAGAAGCACTGACCTTCAAATTTACTTTGTATTAGCTCAGATTATCCTTTTCCATAGTATAAAAGCTCTCCCTCTCTCTCTCTCTGTCTCCTTTCTAATTGTGTACGTGCTGTTTTCATTGCTGTCTGCAACCCACTCCATTTCTGATTTCAAACACTTGTTACATTAGAAGGCGTATCTCGAAGGAACGCAAGTCAGGCAATTACGCATAACAGTCAGCAGATGTTGAAATTCCGGCTTCAAAAACTACACAACATGCAGATACGTGGGTGCAGAAATGCAGTGAAGTAAAAGTACAGACATTTGCTGTACCATTGAGACGAGTAAAGGTGAAAAGCATGAGCCATAAACCAACATGTTTACTCTTAATGGAAGTTTTCTGTAAGTTCATTCAGAGTCTCCAGCGCTAAACGTAAAGCTGAGGTTTTCTTGGTAAGCTTTTTGAAAAAAAAAATTGCCTTAATAACTTAAGGACAAAGAGAGTGTACGTGTTGCGATTAGTTGAGGCTGGCGGCATATTGTGTTAAATTATTAAACCTCTTCACAAGGATAAACAAAATAAACAGGGTACAAAGCACAAGTAAACGCAAGAGATATGAACATAACAGCAGGAAACAATACCGGATAAAGAAACTAAGCAAATCTGGGACCTTGAATAAGACGACCAAACAAAATGTAATCTTACGAAACGCAAGTCACGCAATTACGCATAACTGTAATAAAATGTTGAAATACCATAAATAGCATGATAGCATAAAATGTTAAAATTCACGCTTCAAATACTACACACTGCATTAAGTAACGCAACGCTGTACAGAAACGTAGTGAAGTAAAAGTACAGATATTTTGCCGAACTATCGTAAAAGTAAAAAGAACGCTCTAATAAAGCTACTCAAGACAAAGTATAGGTACATGAAATATGTACTTAAATACAGTAACGAACCTCTGGGACACCTCTGGGAAGGAGTCTCAGTGTCAAAGCGTACGTTTACTGAAGTCTTTGGCTGTTTCTAGCCGTTTCTAGGTTCTATAATGTAAGCAATACACTTGTTTCTCTGACAGAATCGACTGTGAAACTACAACTGGATAAAAAGTATCACATGTTTTTCACATAAAAAAAAGTGTATTTGTTGACAAAATGTTTGTGGTATAAGACAGATAAAACATTATCAAGTTCTGAAAAAGAATAAAAATTCATCGCTTGAGTTGTCAGCGCATTCACAGCCGCGAGACACAACGTTAGCATTTTAATTGTTGGCTCCCCGAGCGCCTAAACATCCCGCGCGCGCTCAATCTGGCTCTGTTTCCTGATGCCGGATGAATCGCAGATGAGCGACAGGCCCCGTGGGTCATTATCGCCACCACCTTCAGGACCCGCAGATACCAGGTCTTTATCTTTAGCGGCTCTGCGCCTCTGCAGATAAAGAGGAACAGATTAGAAATCGGCGTCTTTGCTCGATACGGACAGCAGAAAGCTCGTCCAGGAGGGTCTGTTCGCAGATAAGATAAACGGCCCACGTCCAGGTTTGTTCAGGATGGATAATTAATGACTGTGTGAGACGGAGAAGCCCGGGTGCGCTCCGAGCCGGGGAAATGTCGAGTCTGCAGGTTGTTAAGAGTACACATATACAATCTGCATTTTACAGAATCAGCTGCGTTCTCTAGAGGACTGACTCCAGTTAGATGGGGCTAATAGATGCACTGGATCATTTATCCTCTACATTGTACAGAGACACCTTTAGGGATCAGTTGACATTGTACTTAAATACGTTAGCTCACGAGGAACAACCATAAACAAGTCCCTGAAAGACGATTACGGTAACATTTGATACATTAGTTGGTGGAGGAAACGAAAATAATAGTGAAAAATATATGATCGTTTATGACCTCGCAACCTCGTGCGTTGAAAATAAATAAATAAATAAAATGCTTAAGATGTCTGTCATAAGTTGCATAATTAGAAGCTAATATTGCAGAAAAAACATTGTACTGAGAATATTGTACTGTATATATTTGTAAATAAATAAAAAAAAAACAACCCAAAAAAAATGTTGAGAAAATGTATTTTCTGTGATTCCTCCAGACTTTTTTTTTTAATAGTAAAGCACTTGCTATAATACCTTATCATTATATATACTATGCATTACAAAGTACAAAAAACTACAGAAATTCAATTCAGTTTTGTTTGTATAGCAGTTTTTACACTTTTTGTTGTCTCAACGCAGCTTTACAGAAAAAGAATCCTCGATATAAATTAAAAAGTGTATACATTTATCACTTTATTTTAAAGGAGGAGTCTCCAGTGTTAAAGGTAAATCTGTGACTTTAGGTTTTGCAATTTATTTTTCGTCTCAATAACTTAAAGACAGAGTGAGAACATGTTGCGGAATAGTTGACACTGGTGGCAGATTTTATTAAATTATTAAATCTTCACAAAGGACAAACAAGACAAACAGTACGAAGACTAAACTACAGTAGGCTATGCTACAAGCATTAGCACACACGTAAACAAAAACAAAAACAAAAACGAAACGAATTCACCCAACGCCTCGCAGAAGAAGCGGAGTAAGCTCAAGAGATATAATCAGGTCTATTTTTGTTCTGCGTTCCACAATAATAGAAATTTATACAAATCATGTGGCAGCAGCGCAGTACAGGCCTTCAGTTCGTCTACACATCAAACATCTCAGAATGGTGTGAAATTCCTAGATTGGGTTCTCAATAGTGATTCATATAATAATTGGGGGGAAAATCACCTGGTCTTCAAATGTCTAGTTTGTGTGAGTCCCGGCCCATGTTCGTCTGAGATTCCTGATCTTGGCTAAACTTGATGTGGTCTTCTGCTCAATTTGTCATGTTTTTTTTACACGCTGTGATGCTTTTCTGCTCACCACGGTTGTACAGAGTGATTATTTATATTATATAGTTGGTATATTCTCCCTGTCAGCTCAGACTGTCAGCGTCTCATACTGCAGACCCTCCGCTCACAGAATGGATTTTGTTTCACGTAGCATTCCGTGTAAGCTCTGCGGCGTGAAAATCCTCGTTTCAGAACGAAGCACCACGTCTAGCACCAACACCCACGTCACAGTTAAAGATCAGACTTTTTCCTCCATTCTGATGTTTGATGTGAAGATGAACTGAAGCTCTTATACACTGTGCTGCTGCCACATGACTGGCTGATTGGATGAGTGTATAAATGAGCAGGTGTTCCTGGTAACAAAAAGTGGGCGTTGAGTGTAAATATATGAACTAAAATTATCCAACAACAAGTCCAGACCGAATCGGTGCTGAATCACCTGACTGACTCAGCTCACAAAGTTCTTCCACCTCAACCGGTTCAACTGCAGCCTCCACAAATTCATATCATTATTCAGGCTTTAAGGTGTTTTTTTTCAGACATGCAAGCAAGTTTGATTAGCTAGACATTCTGATCCGGATCCAACTCTGATCAGCTTTGCGTCTGGCAGATCCGCATCTCAATCTCCATGGCACCGGATGGTGGTTGCACTTCTTAAACCTGAGGTCAACCTCAGCTTGTATTTGGGTTTAAACTGCATTACTTTGATATCATGGATTAGAAAAATACTTCTTTACTGTTATTATCAATCCGCTTTATTCCACAGCCAAATACAGTACAGGAGCTTGCTGAAAGTCCAGAGATGAACATGAGATGCACATGCTCCATTAAAAGGAATCAAGCCTCGCCTGTTCTACATTACACACAACATTAAACGGAACTATAAACAGATTTTTTAAAAGCATTGTTCTTTATTAAATAAAAAAGAAAGTATTCATCGATCAATTGCTGGGTTGAAAGTGAAATGATACTCTCCACGTCAAGCTGTTTTATGACTACCTGTAACTTCATCACTTCATCACACCATCTTATGGTTTATTATTTTCCTCTAACAGCAGGAAATGTTATTGCCACCTAATGCTGTGCATGTCTTCTCTTCGTTTAAAAATATGTACAAGTCTGTACCAAAGGGAACTTTTTTCTTCCTTTTTTCCCCCTACCTTACTCTACACCTACACCTCTGGACAGCATGTAGAGAGTGAGCTCTCATAAATTCATATGGAGTCCATATCGATCCGTTCCCAGAAGGCTGCATCTATTATATGGCTTTTTCCTTATTAAATCGAGAGCCATATTAGTCGATACGGAACCATCTCGCAGTGCACTGTGGGAGAAGCTATTATACTAATATCGACTGCCTCTATTAGTGCTTCTGGACCTGGATTGTGTGTTCTGCATCCTGCGTATGGCACTGAATTAGTATTCCTTATTGCTCTACTGATGGACCCCCTGGTGAGTATTACTAGGTATTAGCTTCTGTTTCCTTTTCATAGTTTCGATCACAAGCTTCAATCCAAGTTCGGTAAAAATGGCCCTTTTATGTAAGAAATATTTAGATTTTAAACCATGATGCCGGTCGTTTATCTCTGCAACACAAGTTTCCAATGACATCATTAAACAAAAGAACGGAAGAAAAAAAAATCTCCTCTACAACGAGACGGCCGATGCCGAGAGAAGGATCTCGATTTACAGCCCCCTCCCTCTAATTAAACTGAACCTCGCTGCTGCGCAAACATCCCTGCTGATAACTGATACCATTTTGCAGCCTCATATCACGCTAGCGTTTTTGTCGTCTATCGAATCAAATCTCTGTCTCAGCAGCTTCCCCAGTCAGCATAAATGACCCACGGAAGAAGAGGCTTCACATGGATCTACAATAAGTGGAAAGTGTATTATCGATGAGGTGCCAAGGAGCAGCTCGAATGATGGCATAACATCTTAATGAAGCCAAACTGAACTGCAGGGCGTCCCAAAAGTCTCTATACACAGGGGAAATTAACGCCTTTTACTGAAATCTCTTCCAACTTTTTTTTTACACTTAGTTTCTATATATACAGAGCAGTGAAAAAGTCCCTGCCGCTTCCTAATTTATCATTTATTTTGCATATTTGTCAACCTTAAATCATTCTGATCATCAAACTAATTTTAATATTACACGAAGATAACCTGAGTAAATACAAAATGTAGTTTTTACATGATGATTTCATTTAATAAGGGAAAAAAGCTGTCCAAACCTGCCTGGCCCTACTGTATGTGAAAATAATTTCCCCTTAAACCTAATAATCATTGTGCTCTTGGAGTAATTTTAGTAGACCGGCCACTCCATGGCTCTCACCATGGTTCGTTGGAGTCCCAAAGCCTTAGAAAAGGCTTTGAAACCCTTTACAGATACATGACAATTACTCTGATTTATTGAATTACTTTATATCGTATTTAGTGTGCTTCACTTTGTCAGACAGATTCTATTTAAGTGATTTCTTGATTCGACAGGCCTGGGTGTGGCGAGTAGAATTTAACTCAGCTTTCAAAATAAGGTGACGAATCACAGTTCATTCATGAATTAGCACAGGGGGGACAATTACTTTTTTACAAGCAAAGTAATTTGGACAGCTTTTTCCCTTAATAAATTAAATCATCATTTAAAAACTGCATTTAGTATTTATTCAGGCTACCTTTGTGTAATATTACAATTTTTCACTGCACTACTCTATATATATACTGTATATAGGTGAAACTTTTTTATATCGTGCAAAAATTCATTTATTTCAATAATGCACCTTAAAAGGTAAAACCAATATATGAGATAGACTCATTACATGCAAAGCAAGATAGTTCAAGCCGTGATTTGTCAAAATTGAGATGATTATGACATACAGCTCATGAAAACCCCAAATCCACAATCTCAGAAAATTTGTATAGTATATAGTTTTTTACTAGTAAAAAAATCCAGCACAAAGGTCATTTAAATGAACACATCTGAGGTGCATTTTACGACAGGCTTTCAAGTCAAACCAGGACTTGTGATAAAGTGAATGACTCTTAGCCCCAGTTAAACATTTGAACGGTGCAAACATTTTAAAGAAAGCGGCACGTCTGTGAATGCCAATTTGATTCTGCCAAACAAGACAAGTTTCCTCTCAGGTTTATAATGCGGACCATGGCGTCCATAAGGTGTCTTCAAACAGCTCGAGTGATGCCATGAAATTATAATTATTCCTGACCGGGAGGCATGAGGGAAGAACTCAAGCTTTTTGATTTGAAGAGAAGTGAAAAATTCAGAGCATCAAATTCTGCTACTTCCTGAAGAAGGGCCACCACACCAAAACACATCCATCAGATTCACCATCTAATCAGCATCTTGTGGCAATTCCGTGACAGTGTAATGATCTCTATCTGAGAAATGTGACAAAAAATGGTGAAAGAACTTTCAGTCAGGGCTAAATTGCCCACGACTACAGGAGTGCACAATTAAAATGCTGCTTCCTGAAGCATAACTGGCGAGCTTTCTTTCTGTTCACGCCCACCACCATGCGATCGACAAGGTGGCACGCAACAGCGTGACTGCTCCCAGAACATTCAGCTACACGGAAAGGAGAAGCAAAAGAAAGAAGCATCAATTCGACTCAAACAAGACAAGCATAATGTATTCAAACACCCACAAGGTGCCACAGTGCAGCTCCAGGGATCCTACAACATTTTAATGAGCTCTGATTGAGAGTTATAAGGGGGTAGTGAAATACATTTTGGGCCAGGCTGAATTAAAAAGGAAAAACAGGAGGGTGAAAAATCACTTACTCAAGCACTTCTAGGAGTATAATCCAAGCCAAAACAAGACACATCATCTAACAGGTTATGACGAATACCCACAATGCCACAGACAAAGTTCCAAGTCATGACATCTTCATCCTCAGCAAAATAATGGAGCTTGGGATCATTTTGGGCCAAATTAGCAGAAAATCAATAATCAGCCCAAACAAGATGAGCCTTCTGATGAACTTAAGCACCAAATAAGTCATCGACAGCGGAGTATAATTAGCTTAAAAAAAGCTGCACTCTAACTGATTTACATCACCACACTGGCATCGATAGAGCTTCATTAATGATGCCACGACATCTAAAGAATGCTGACTGAGAGATATAAAGAGTGGCAAAATTAAGGAGCCGGGCCAATTTTGAGGTAAATTACAGGAAAAATCATGAGCATGAGGAACAAATAACCCAAACAAGGCAAATCCTTTAAGGTTCTACTGAGCAGCTGGAGAGATTCTCTAACATTTTAATGAGCTCTGATTCAAAAACGGAAACAGAATAAAGCCTACTGAAATCGATTTCAGGCCAAATTTCGGGGCTAAATTGAAAAGTTTAATATAATCAGCCTAAACAACATGTACTCACTCGTTTAAATATGCACAATGCCACTGACACGTTGCCATGGCGCAGCTAGAGTGATGCCCAGACATCCTAATGAACCCTGACTGAGCGATAAGAAGAGCGAAGCAAAATGAAGGAGCTCAGGCCAATTTTAAGCCGAGCCAAATTAAAAAGGAACGCAGCAGAAAATCGAGCGCACGCCTTTTAAATAAATCTAAAAGCCCACCATGGCATGGACATGTTTTTTTTTTTTTTGCGAGCAGCTACAGTATAGCGAGTGATGTTTAATGAACCCTGACTCAGAAATATGAAGAGAGCAACAAAAGAAAGAACCTCAGACCAATTTTGGACCGGGCCAAATTAAAAAGGAACAATCTTTCGAAGACAATTCAGACGCCCACCATGGACATGAACAAGGTTCTAGCGAGCAGCTTGACATTTTAAATGATTACTGAAGGGAGCAGCAAAAGAAAGTAGCGCCAAAGAACTCGGGCCATGTTTGTGCGGGGGCCAAATTGAAGAGGAACGCATGCTGGAGTGAAAAATGAGAGCAGTTTTCCGAGGTGACAGCAGTTCACTCTGCCTTCTCTGTTCCCTGCCTGTTTGGTAAAGGGGGAATAATGTGAGCGGCAAAGCAGTTTATGTCTTCCTAGCATAGTCTACGACTTAACGCTTAGACCAACTCGGTGCAGGTCTCAGCAAGGTCAAGGAGACAGAGGGATTAGCTCGAGAGGGCTTCCATTACTGCATCTGACAATTGTATCAAAATCTATCAGTGATGCTCAGATTTATGGCGGAATATCAAGCGGCCGCTCAGATCTGAGGCGAGATGGACACAGTTGACCCTATCTGAAGAGTCCTAGGGGGCGAAACTAAATTGCACAACACAAGTGATTTGCCATGCAGCCATTCAGGCTAGGTCGAGGGAAACAGATTGTGCAAAAGACAGGGATTAGAATTGAATGAGGGAGAAGATGCAGCCTTGTGCGAATTCATTACATGTCAAATACATCCATTTTCCTTTCCTCTATGGATGCTTCACAGATTGAACCGATTCCCTTTAAGTGGAATTGATCTTACGACTTATGGCATCCTGTGAAAACCTTTCATAAAAGGTTGGAACGAAATATTTTTCCAAACTGAAATTGGTTTGAACAGGGTGTTAACACGTGCGTATAAAATTGTAGCATTTAATTTTTTTTTTTTTTTTTTTTAAGCGAAGTTCCCATTACAGTGAAGGAAATAAGAAAAACTCTACAAACACCATCCTGAACCACTTTGTTAGCTAGCAAACTTACATAGTAGCATAACTACCCAGATAGCACACACACGTCGCGGAGACGTCTATGCGACGTCGTCTTTTTCATCGGGCAGATGTCTTGCAGATGTCTGGCAAAGGGCGTTTGCTCATCTGGAAGACGTCGCCGAGACGTCCGTGCCGATGTTAGAACGACGCTTAGCCTACGTATTTAA
>JAQMYL010000008.1:26022700-26033057 GCA_030014365.1 Clarias pachynema
GAATGTAGAAAATAAATCACTAAACAAAAACAAAGAAATTTGCAAGTGTTCTAAAACTTTTGAACGGTAGTGTATAATTACAAATGAAATGAAGTTGACCAGACAAAACATGAAATATTTGGTGTTCATATTGTCTGCAATTAAATTTTCAAAGTAAATTTAGACATCACTCCTTTCTTTTTTTTATTTGCGTTTTCCATACTGTCCCAAATTTTTCTGATTTGGTGTTGTAGAAAAATCACCTGAGCATGAAAAATACTACTTGAGTAATGACTAGATCATTCTATAAATAAATTGTAAATTATTTATATGACTTTCACATATTTTAATATATTTTTACTTTTATATTTTTATAAATACATTATAAATCTATTTGAAATGATTTCTGATTCTGAAATTATTCATTTATTATTTAAATAAATTATAAAAACAAGTAGTTTTTGTGCATCCAGCATCCTTTTTTTTTTTTTATATCAGTTCACTTTTACACTTTTTGCTAGAGCACATAAGGGTTCGATTCAAAAGCATCCCTGTGCATGCACACTGTTATTTCCAGCATTTAATTTCCAACTTCCTGGATTGTTTCTCATAACCAGCAATGCGATTGACAATTTTATAAATAAGCAAGCTTTATGGCTGTGATTAACAAGCAAAATATGATCGTACATATTGAAATAACGAGGTAAATCATTTGAATAATTGTGTTTGTGAACTAAAATCAAGAACTCTGGGGATCTATATAATGTTTCCCAGAACTGCGCTGAGTCTCCCACAGGGTTGATGTGTTTTGATGTATGCGGCATTAGTGCAGCATTAACAGAGCAACGTCCTTCATGGAGAGCTAAGTGGATTTTTTTTTTCTCCATCATGAGCTTCAGCACTGATGAATCGGTTTTGTCAGATTAATATCAACACAGCGCAGTGCCAAGCCGCATTACATCCTATTACGCTCAGAAAATCTCGGCATCTGTCACAGAGCTGAGGCTCCTCAGGCGCCGGGACCCGTACCGATCTGGGGATGGACTGCCGCGGTCAGGGTTCACTGTAGTCATTCTTTTCTCATCCATTTTAATTTATGAGGGTGATGTTTAACGTAATAGTAATGTTAATAAAAAATTCACCCTAGACATAATGGAGACGTTTTTGTGCATGCTGGGACCCAAAGTCCCAGAATGCAATGCAGCAAAGATTAAGAGTGCATGAAAGCTGGACAGACTGAAATACTAAAGCGCTGCTGCATCACTCTCCAATGGCACAATTGTAAACAGGTAATCACACAGCATTGTGGGTAATCCAAACACACAAGGCTATCCAAGTTTAAAAAAAAAAAGAGGTTAAGGAGAACTTTTACGCAATTGTTCATTTTGTAAAATTATTCGCTGTCCTTGTTTGTGACTTGCCTCACGGCTCCAGAGTATCGTCAACGAAAAGTTACAAAAAGTCTTAGTTTCTAGAGTATTATAAGGATATCTACAAAGGAACAGAAACAAAGTGACCATAAGTAAAAAAAAAAAAAAAGTGAAAGTATCAAAGAACGATGGAAAATGCAGTTGTGTGTAGAGAATCTGTAAAATATTTTATGGTCATAACACAAACCCCAGCTAGTGCCATGAGGGTGTGATGTTTTGTTATTTCACTTTATAATGGGTAAAACATTAAAATCATGTTTTCCAGTTAAAAATTTATCAAAATAAATACTTGTTCATCGAATTCAATATTAAACGTTCCCTTTCTAAATCTCTTATTATGCATTGTATGCATTAACTGGTGTGTGTGATATAAACTCCAAATAATTTCTCAGGTTTTTCTTCTTAAAAACTTAGAACCTGACATGTACTCAACTTTTAGTTCTTTCTCCTTGACACCAATTTAAAAAACGCTTTGAAGTTATTTTAGGAGATATTTGTTGGATAAAAATGGTTCTGAACCTCCATAAAACCTAAATTTCCATTATAATATGGAAGAATTCTGTGGCAGGACCTCTACAGTATATGCAGCCTTTAATGGTTTCTTAATGGCAAACTCTGGGACACCTTCCGTTTCCTGCTTTTTGAGTTCCTGGTGGTTTCATAGAACCCAAAAAATGTGAGCAAGCATAATTTCTGGAAAGAACATTCTTTCAAAGTTAGATTAAAAATCAAAAAATTAAAAATCCTTAACATGTTAAAATGATTTGAAACAAATAAATTTAAATTCAAAGATTGCATTTGATTTAACAAATTCTAGAACTGAAAATTACAGTATGAATGTGCAAACAAAAACAGTTCTGAGAGCAGTTCTAGAATTGTTGCATATTCTGTATCTATCTTCATATTCATGTTCCTGAACATCTCAAACTTACAATTATAGAATCACATTAAGGAAGTGAGCCATTTTATAATTTGGGGTACATTTCATGTCCGTTGATGATGGTTTGATCGAAATAGTTTCTCCAAAAATATCATATTTGAGCTATTAGGGGAAATAGTTTGATAATTTAATGAATTAAGGGAATATGCTCTAATATCACATTATGTGCATAATAAACATTATGTGCAGCCTGTGCTTCACTTAGCATAATAATTGTCATAATGATCATTTTTGCCCTGTCAACAATAAAACTGATTAAACAATTTGATTTTATAATGTATTAATTCATTCTCTATAGTGTTATCCTGTACAGGGTCACAGGAAGCCTGGAGTTTATCCCAGGAGAGTTCGGGCAGGGTGCACCCTGGACAGGGTCCCAGTCCATCACAGGGCACATGCACACACATGCACTCACACACTCACTCACACACACTATGGGCAATTTGGAAACACTCAATTAGACTAATCTGCATGTCTTTGGACTATGGGAGGAAACTGGAGTACCCTGAAGGTTCGAGGTCAGGTGTGAGGTGCTGCATCAATTTATTAATGTCCTCAAAAGTTCTGTCAACCATGTTAGTAATAAACTCTGCGCTATAACTCGTGAATGATTTGCCCAAGTGCTGTTTGATCCGCATCACATGATCTCAGTCCAGTTTGTGGGATATATTTTAAAGACACTATTGTAAGTCTTCTTTCATTTTCTTAAAATATTTTATCTATAATAGCTCATTGTCATTGAGCATAACAATTAATCCTTGAAAAAATTAAAATCTTAACAAGTGAAATATTAATGAATCTAGCCAAACCTATCTAAATAAAAAAAATAATAAGTTTACAACAAACCAAAGATTAGATTATTAAGCTTATTTCTATTTAAATGTTACTAAAAATTCCAAGCAAAAAAAAAATTCTTTTTCTATTGGCAGATAATTTTACTATTATACTAAAAAAGAGCAAAAATATCTTCCAATAGAACAAGACATGTTTCGCTTGCAGTTTTAGTAACATTGCAGATTAGTGATTTGTAATCTTATTTTAAAGAATTATAGATATATTTAACTATATTCAAGATATTTTCACTTGCTAAGATTTAAAAAAAAAATTAAAAAATTGCAGTGTATGATTTAAATAAAATCATTTGCTCCAATATGATGTTAAACTGTTCATGAAAATGAGAAATGCTTAGCAAGGTGAATCGTAGCAGTGAAATTATGGGTCAAAATAAGGAAATTGTCAACTATGTACATAATCATTCAATGAACAGATTTGTCACATTGATCTCTTGAGAAAGAACATTGATTTTGTACTTTTTTACTCGTGAAATTTACTCCAAATTATAGAAATGACTCAAGTACAAGCCCGCTTGTGACCTACAGTATACAGTATATACACTACTGCCGAGTGATACTATCAGTAAGTACCTATGTACAGCAGCACACTTCAGTGATGAACATTGGTGTACACACCTGTTTGCATTATTTGCTGAAGACGTACAAATTAACTGAATTTTAAAAAATGATCAACCAACAGCCCTCAGTGAGAACTACTTGATCCTGTAGATCCATATACGTCTATGGCTAGTCCAAAGTGGACAGACAAACAGATCACTGGTCTGTGAATTTATGTCAATTGATACCAAGTGATACATATAATGATCATCTGCGAAAGTCTTTTGGCAAAACTTCATAATGAAAAAGGGTTCTGTACTACGATGGGTTTATTCAGGATTTTGAACATCACACCCAACAAAACTAGCATCCTACTACATTCTACATTTTGACCTGCTCAGTAATTTACTTTACTCTTTAATTGTGTTTAAAGGTTAAATATCACCATCCCACTCTTGTTTCTTAATGCTAGCTATCATGCTAGCTCTCTAACATCAAACAAACCGGCTAATCGATACCTCCTGAAAGCAGCGGCAGTTTCCGCTCGAAGGCATTACATAACACAAACATTACGCCATTAAAAAGTAACGGTCTCATACAAATAAGTCCGATCGGTCCCTGATGAAGCCGTCGACCTCTCAGATCACCGGAGTGTAAAATCGTGCTCGTCATAAGCGGCCCGGTTTCTCAGTACAAATCCGATCATTCCAATTAAGCCTCCTACTGATATCGACCGAACTGCGGTCTGGACAGCGTAAATCAATCGCTCCTATTGTTGCTCCACATTCCAATTATTCTTCTGAGCTGTGCTTTCTGTGTAGAGCTAAAAATATACCAGGGAAGAATGAGGAACCATCACAGTGTCCAGGGGATGCAAAAATGTGGGTTTGTATCTAAGAGAATCAGAATTTCCTTTAGGAATTAAGATGCTGCTCTACCTGTATATAAATTAAGGTTCCATGATTCATTTCTACAAATAGCCTGTAGGGAGAATCCTTAAAGGTTCTAGGAGTTTTCCTATCAGATGTTTGGGCGATAAGAATCCGGGTGCACCCTTAAAGAACTCTAAGAATGTAGAGAACATCCTTGGAATCAGACAGAAGTTTAGAGGAAACTTAAGACAAACTACAATTGGCTAAAAAGATTATGAAATAGAATCCTACCTTCTCCCATTCACGATCCTTGTTCAGGACAATGACGACCAGTTTGGGATTCTCCTGATAGCCGTCCTCGGTAAAGGACAAATCCCGGCCATCCCACGTCACGTTCATCATATACCTAACACACACACACACACCGTTATGAGGTTAGTGATGTAAAGAAATATCTGTTCTTTCAGTTCTGCTGTTATTAATGATGGAAATAATGTATGAAGGTCATTTGCGGCGCTGAAAAAAAAAGAAGGAATTAATGAACTGTTGGACACCTAAAGACTGACCGAAATCAGATGTCGTGTCAAGCAAAGATGAAAAATCTGCCTGGGATATTATTAGCATCACATGAAATCTGCATTTGTCACTGACACTATTTTGTCTTTTCTCTATTTTGTCTGATGGGAACAAGAGACACAGAATGAAAGAGAGAGAGAGAGAGAGAAGCGGTGTGATAAAGAGAGGAAGAAAAGGCTGTTGAGAAGGTGTGTAAAGGTTTTTGGGTCATAAATCAAGGTGCGAGACATTTTATCACACGCCCATGACGTCACAGACTGCCTCCACAAACCTGAGCAGCATCCAAATGTTTCAGAACATAAGAATAAAAGAAAAGCAGGAAAATTTCATTTAGCAACACCTCTGGCCACAAGTCTCCTGTAAGGCCATATGGACTATCTTCAGTCGCCGCGGTGTTCCAGTGCTTCATCTACAGTATATCGTGCTGCAGGATATGCTGTGGAGGTTTATCATCACATACAACGATGACATCTTGATCTACCCCTCAGACAATCTCACACATATTGTATTGTCCATATTAAGAAGGGCCTGTCATCCCTCCTTAAACACCAACTCCATCTCAAAAGAGAAACATTTCAGGTCCACCTTTTCCAGGTCAGGTTTTCGGGCCAGACTGGATGCTGGATGCTTACGGACCAGTACAAAGTGTTAGACGTAACTAGCTGGCCCACTCCTACCACCATTAAGGAGTTGCAGTGCATCCTGCCAAAGACTATATCCTTCCAGACTGACGGTTTGTGGGACCAATTTCTTGGTACCTGGATTGGAAGATTAATAACACAACAGTGGCCTGAGGCTCCTAACAGTGCTCCATGAAAAAAAAAAAAGGTCATCCCTCCAAACCTATTTAACCTCACAAAATCTACCAAGTCCTTCACCAAAACCATTTCAGACAGTAAACAATGACCCTGGTTGCACTTTGCAAATGATTTCATAAGCCTCTGGAGGCAGTGTTATGATCTGGGGTTGCTTCAGTCTAGGCTCAGTTGATGCCCGACACATTCCCCAGTAAAATAAAAGGGAAACAATTCTACATTTAAGCTCCAGTAGCTACAGAATAGAGAAGAGGTGCTGGATCCCAGCCCATGACATGCTCGGCCCTCTGCTGTGCCAAGAGTTTTTAGGTCAACGTAGGGGAGGGCCAAGGAAGAACAGCACTCCCAGATGTAGCCCTACTGAGCCCTATTTTATGAGCCAAATGCAAAAGAAAAAAAAGTCTTTTACTGCAATAAATCTATGTGCACCTATAATATTGGACGTCCTATGATTATTAAGCACAGACCAGCCATAACACTAATACCACCATTTGGTGAAACGAATAACATTGATTTCCGATTATACACCAGTAAATGGGCAACAAGATCATGGGCATCCAACGCTCCTCCCAGCGGGGACCAAGAATTAGCCCGCCTGGTCCAATCCCATGGAAAAGCTAATACTGGCCAGGATAGAAACTTCTTTCTGCTAAATCTCTCACCCTGCTGCAGATTCGCTAATGTAGGACATGTCCTGAACCATACCATTCTTAAAAACAGAGCATCGACATGAATGACCAACATCCTGACTTACTCAAAAAACACATTTCTCTTTTCGTTACGAAACACATCTGAAACGTCCGTGTTGTTCTGTTCTTCACAGCTAACGTGAGCTACCAAGCTAACTAGCTTCTAACACGAGGCTGAATCGCAAATCCTTCTCTAACCTCTGATCAAGTGCACTACCAGGTGTGTGGAACAACGGAGCCACTAAATTCTATTATTCTAAAGTGGAATAAGTGGAAATATAAAGTAAATCTGGTGAGTTTCTCAGGACTGTCAACCACCGCCATGGTTTATTCTGCTCACCTTTTGGCTACAGAGTACCGCTAAGATTTAAAAACTACTTTCACCCCTGTTAATTACACTGACTGTTAATCGCCAGCGCCACTAGTCATGGTTAGTTAGTCCCGCCAGGCATGTAAGGATATTCATAATAATAATATTCATTGGTTTACATTTCATATTTATTTTTTACAATATTTAAAACATTTTAAACATTCATAAAGTATTTGTAAAATCATGTACGGATGTGAACAGATTATAAATAAAGTGTAAATGAGTAAAAGAAAGGTAAAAACTGAAAAATTATTTATTTGTTTGTTTGTTTGTTTGTTTGTTTTAGATAACATAAAATATCGAAAATATCACTTTGGATCAAAATATAGCATGGATTATACCATGTATCCACAGTCCATGTACAGTATATGGTTCTTTTTGTCATATTTTGTATATCACTTGTCTGTACGTTTCTTAATCCATAATCTTGCCTCTTGTATAACTCCTGACAGGAGGTGACAGCATGTCAGACGTACAGTTTGCTGTTCAGCTGTTTCTGCTTAGGCCTCATTAGCTTCATTATTTAAGTTCCTTGTTTTGCACTCTTCCCTGTCCTGCGTCTGTTGACGTTATCACTGTTTAGTCACTGTTTAGATCACTGCTGTTGTTATACTTTTTTGTTCTTGCTGTTTTTAATCCTTGTTGTTTCCACTGTTCTTTTTCTTTATCCAGTTTTTATTTTTGTACCTACAGTATATGTAATTACAGTACACATCTGCGTCGACTCCGTGTCTGCAACCGCTTATTCATGACTTATAGGGTTTATATATTCCCTTAAACACCCTTAAGTGTAACATCCCAAAGTGTGGACACTATGCATGGAAGGGTTGCCTTACCAAATGGCAGATGGATGGAAACCCCTCTGTGCAAAGTGATTCTCTGTAATTATGAGCCTTTTATTTTAATGAATAAAGCTGGCAGAGCAGCTCAATTCCGATGGCACTGTGTTTCTCGCCGATTTACGGCCGCGCGTCTCCTGAGCCCCGTTTCGGCTTGCTGAATTGATTGGAAGCTTGGTACAGGCAAGAGCGCGGGTCTGCCGCGAAGCTCCAATCACACTGGATATATATCACTGAATCCAATTACATCAAACCGCAGGAGAGGGAGCGAAATCGATAATCCCTGCTCTTTTCCTTTACGGGATGTGTTCCCATTGTCAGTAGTTCTTCCGATACTTGGTTTAGACCTGCTTTTACACCTGGCTGTGTCTTATTGTGTGCTCTCACCGGAGCCCTGGATCACCCGCTTCCCGCCAATTACTGCGCCAATGAAAACTTTCCACATGATATCTTTATTTGAGCTTAGAGACCGCAGCGGGGACTTCGAGCCCTGTCACCCAGAGATGTTAAATAAAGGAGCGACCGGTCCTAATGGTCAGGTTTCAATCCCAGGAAAAGCTGCAACAACAGCTTAAACACAAATCTGATTCCCTTTCTCAGTAGATAATCTTAGTGTAAGAGCGACTGTGGTAATTATAAAGGACTCATCAGGACTCCTATGATGCAGTCGAAAGTTTTTAAACTTGGCCTGATCAAGCTATAAAGTGGTACAGGTAAATGCCATGGACGCCTACTGTACATGAAAGCTTGTGTTTTATTAGCAAAAAGCTAGTCAGCTAACAATAGCTCATGATGTATTTAATTTCTAAAAAAAAGCAACCTGTATGGTTAATGTGATGCATTTATGACTCGTATTGTGTCCTCATTTTTGCATTTTCTGCTGCTATAAAGTTCTTTAAAGCTTCTTAATGTAGTGAAGTAATATTTTATTTTTTGTTGATGATCATATGCTGACCTTGCAGGTTGACGACTTCCCAAAATTCCCAACTTCCCAAAATTACGAACAGGAACGGCAGGTTCAGTGGGTATTTTCCTTCTTGCATTTTCATGTTACAAGTTTGAAAAATCCGTGTTATGAGATTGAGTTGAATGCAGCGTAATTCATAATGGACCATATTTATATTATGCAATTTAAGCTCAGATCTTAAACCAAAATTTATTAAAGTGCTAATCAGAAGTTAAGTGGGATTAAGAAGTTTTCTTGGGTTATCTTTTTGAGCGTGGAGCATTATTAATCTGTAAATACACTTAATATGACAATATTTATTAATGAATTTTGCTTGAAAATTTTTGTTTTTCATATGGAGGACATCACTAACCATAAGACAAAAAAATATTTTCTGGATAAAATTTCAAATTACATAGAGAATTATTGTGTCACGTTGTACATCTTGATTTTAAAACAGTATTTAGAGCACACACCACCACATCTCTGACGCTTGGTTACTTAGGTGAAATTAGATTAGTGACAAGTATTGACCAGCTCTCATATTGTTATTGCATCAAAGGTTTAATTAAATTATCTGGCTAACCACTGTAGCTACTGTATGGTTTCTTTCCTCTGTAGCTGAATCTCCGGTGTTCCTCAGGTAACACTATTGGGTCCCTTATGATTTAAATGCACTTTTCATACAGATTTCACTCTTTGCAAGAAAACAAATAAATAAATACATTTCATGAGCATGGATTTCACAACTTATCCCACATCTGTAGTGATAAAAACAAGTGCTTTGGTAAGTGTGTGTGAACGGTTATGACGTTAAACCCGCCTGGCAGCATGCTGATGAAATCTACTAACATCATGAAGCCAGACACTGACTCGACAAACAGATTCAAAATGAAATGTAGATATAAATCTGTCTTCAGTATACACGTGTTCATAATATCTTTTATTACTTCTGTCTTCTTCTATGTATCTCTGGCTTCCTGATAGGTAAAAAAAAAAAAAAAAAAAACTATATATATATATATATTGTTACAGCAGAATAGAAGCAGCATCCTTTAGCTGTCCCTCGTTACTTCCTGCCACAGCTCAAGCCAATGAACTCTGTAATTCTGTATTTTCCCTTCAGCGCTTGTTCAGAAAAATGGCCGACCACTGAGCGCTAAAACTGTCCCTGGATCAGCTTTCAGAGTGAGAGTAAGGGAGTAGAGGCCATGCACTTAGACAAGAATTCACAAGTTTTCATAACTTGATATGACCAAATTTTGACTCCTGAGATCAAACACATCCGTTCTACCTAAAATATAAGACATATTTCTTTTTTTACCCCAATTTGTACCTTCTTTTCTTTGGTTTAAGCCGCTTCTTAAAAAATCTAATTTGGACGCGAATGAAATAACAAATTACAGACCGATTTCAAACCTTCCATTCATATAAAAAATATTAGAAAAAGTAGTATCAGCTCAAATATGCACATTCTTGCAGGAAAACAACATCCTTGAAGAATTTCAGT
>JAQMYL010000008.1:26056676-26067816 GCA_030014365.1 Clarias pachynema
ACTGTTTCTGTTTTTCTATGTTTTACTGTTTCTGTCTGTGACTCACTGTTTCTGTCTGTGACTCACTGTTTCTGTCTGTGACTCACTGTTTCTGTCTATGACTCACTGTTTCTGTCTGTGACTCACTGTTTCTGTTTTTCTGTGTTTTACTGTTTCTGTCTGTGACTTACTGTTTCTGTCTGTCTGTGACTCTATTTCTGTCTGTTCGTCTGTGACTCACTGTTTCTGTCTGTCTGTCTGTGATTCATTGTTTCTGTTTTTCTGTGTTTTACTGTTTCTGTCTGTGACTCACTGTTTCTGTCTGTGACTCACTGTTACTGCCTGTCTGTGACTCTATTTCTGTCTGATTGTCTATGACTCACTGTTTCTGTCTTTCTGTGTTTTACTGTTTCTGTCTGTCTATGACTCATTGTTTCTGTCTGTGACTCACAGTTAGTTTCTGTCTGTTTGTGCCTCTTCCTGCTACTGTCTCTCTCTCTCTCTCTCTCTCTCTCTCTGTCTTGCCAGTTTCTTTCTTTTTTCTTCCCTGCCTGTCTGTCTGCCTCACTGTATCTCTCTCTCTCTCTCTCTCTCACACACACACACACACACACACACACACACACACACACACACACAAGAACTGAGACTCAGGGGTCAATCTACTTTAGACACACTAATATATATACTAAAACACACAAACAGCCAGGAGCAGTCTGTCTCTCTCTCACACACACACACACACACACACACACACACACACACACACACACACACACTCCACTGCACCTCGTCAGGTAATGAGGGATCTTTATCTAATCTGGATTTGAATCCTCAGCAGAAGGTCGCTCTTAAATCACCGCTGTGTTGCTGCTCCTGCAGTAAAGCATGCTGAGTGATGAGTCCATACACACACACACTCTCACACACACACTCTCACACACACACAGAGTGAGAAAGAGTTCTCTATATCACACACTACTCGTGACAAACGGTGCAGAAGGAGAGAGGAGTGTAAGGCTGACGTCAGCTAACACACACACATCACACAGAGTCAGACAGACAGACAGATGGAGACAGACAGACAGACAGACATAGAGTGAGAAACAGACAGACAGAGAGAGTCATATATGGAGACAAAAAATGAGAAAGATATACAGAGACAGAAAGAAAAATATAGACAGAGAGACAGACGGACAGATATAGAGACAAAAGAGAGAAAGACAGAGATGCAAAGACAAAAAGACAAATAAAGACTAGATATCCAGAGACAGAAAAAGAAATAATAGTAAGACAGAGAAGCAAACAGAGAAATATAGACCTAACAGGAGCCATGCAGAGACAGTGACAGGAACAGTGAAAAAGAAGACAAATAGAGAGACAGAAGGAGAGATCTACAGAGAGAGAGAGAGAGAGAGAGAGAGAGGTTTATATGCTGCTTATTTCTGCGCTCGATGAGCTAACGTGATTATTTGCATGTTTTCCTATTGTTTATTAGTTACTGATTACCGTTAAACACGATCTCGCCGTCGTCCCTCACTGACAATAAACCGCTGTCACACTGTGGCCTCCTGAGCCGTGACTCCGGCGAGTCAGTCTGAGAGAGATCCAGTACACTCCTTCAGGCCGCCCAGTTAAACCACGACCCAAAGTTCAACGCTCCCAGCACGAGCCGGAGGATTTACAGCCTGGAGTAAACAGGAGAAGCTGCGGAGAGTTCGGTGCAGTGTGTTACAAAACGGATCCCGTCACCGAGCAGAGGAACAGAGTCTCTGATATTACACGGGTCCTGCAGGGGGGAGGGGGGGGGAGGGGGGGGGCGCGAACCACCGACCCGAAACTTCAACAGGAAACGCTCCGGCTGCGTCGCTGAATGAAGAAGCACTCTCCTATAACACCGGCTTTCTGGAGGAAAGTGTCTCCAGGAGTCAGATCGGAGAGTACTGTAGGAAATGTCATAATAACTTTGAAAGCTTTTTCCCACATCCTCACTGTTGCACAAACAACAACTAGAGACAATTCCTTGAGACATTGTGACATTGTGAAATCAGCTTGTAGGATATAGGGTCACTGAGACTATATATATTCTTCTCCCATGTGTGTGTGTGTGTGTGTGTGTGTGTGTGTGAAAGGAGGAGGTGTGGTTTAGCAACATTTGTGACTGACGTGCTGATGATGTAACGCGACACCAGAATGCAGAATGAATGTGAAAATCCGGTTTTGGTCGGGTCCCAAACATCCCTCGGGAGCTCCTAAAAGGTTTGACCAATTTTCCCTATTTAAAGTTTACACGCGGCAGGAGACCCGGCTGTCATTACGTTATATGGGGGTGTGTGCAAAATTGAGCTCTCAGATACCGCGTGTGTCCTATTGTAGAATCCCCATTACAGTCTATGGAGTGATTTTTACTGTGCTTTCAGGCCCATTTCTGAAGGGCTGAGTTATTTTGGATCAACATGATTTTTACCACAATAGTAGAGTTTTTCGAGCACTTTGATGTTTGTCATTTTGCAATAAGATGAAAAACAGATGAGCTTATCGCTCCTCGCTCACTCCGTAGGCTCCCTATGTATGCTCCCCCCACCCCTTCTGCAGGTGCACGAAGCGGGCAGGGCCGCCAGGCTGGCGATAATTAACAGTAATGGACCTCGGGCTTTCTCCGCATTATAAAAGACGAGCGCGGAGATGGCTCATGTTCAGTGGGAGAGGCCGTTGGGACTTATGGGAGTGTGCAGGAGCCAGCTGGGCACTGCTGATAGACCTGCACGTGCACACCTTCACTTCTTTCCTCCCCTTTTTCCCTTTCTACCAACTTTAACCCTTTCCTTCCCTACTTATTCCTAATTAAATTTACCCTTTTTTCCCCCTCGTGTCCGTGTGTCTGAGGAGCCACCTGTGCACAAGGGTCGAGCCCGTTACACCTCGAAAAAGGTGCGTTTTTGCACCAAGGTTGAGATCATTCTATTGAAATAGGCCGAACATTTTGATATAAGTTTAGTGGGGGTTTGTGCTAGATTGAGGACGATACAATGCCTAGGCCCATTTAGGAAAAAACAGGAATTTGGGGAAAACCGCCAGTTGGATTTCTTAGAAAAGTAATGGCACAGCATTAATTGTCAAAGGTTTTGCACTTTCAAAATACAATAATAATAATAGTATTAGTTCCCTGATGGTGCCCCTATTAACTATACATCTGGAGATCCAGCACAAATGTATGTCCGTCCCAGAACTGTACATAACTCCTGACTCGTCACGAGTCGGCGTCTGTAAGCTGATTTATTTACAGACTTTACTGTCGGTAATGAAGCCGATGAGAAACCCTAAAAAAATCTCAAACTGCTCTACGTCAGCGCTTCCCGAGCAGAGAAAACCCGCATGAACAAAATCAATATGGATTTGTACAAGCGATCCCTTTACATCCTCTGTCACATCAGCGCATCATGTGACCAGATGGAGTGGCTGGAGATCTCGCTCATTACCTGGACCCTGTTTAGCTTAAAGGCTGGGTCAGATTGACCAATCAGAGTGTGAATCAGAGGACTGTTTCCTGAGATAAATAAATCGCAGCTTATCACGTCATTGAGTAAGCACAAAGCGCTGACACTGGAGACTCCTTCCCTGATTGTTAATTAAGAGCCTAATTACACATCAAACAAGTCCCTGTGGATGAGCCGTTACTATAGAAACCATAACACGTCACTAATGATGCTGCAGTACAGCTGTTATAGAAAACGACTCAACACCTCCTGACCAATCAGAGGCCAGAACTCAGCAGCGCCGTGGTCTCACTGAAATGATGTGACTTTTATAAAGAAACAGTATTTCGGTGATCGCTGCCGCGACTTGCCGATGTGTTCGAGCCAGATTAGGAAGAAAGGTAAAAATACATTCAGACTCAGGTTTCAGAAGGAGAGACAGCGAGAGGCTCAGTAATTACTGCACTGTATCACATGGCGATCGACAAGCACACACGTCTCAGGTTGAGAATCGTCGTGAGGGGAAAAAAAAGATATCCTACACGTCATCGATCAGCACAAATACACATCTAACTACAGCTACACTTACCCCATAGTCGTATCAGCAATAAACTCATTCAGATTCACAAAGTTAGGTTTGAGGTTATTTCCCTCCCCTTTAATTTCTGATACATTTACGTCTCTAGTTTTTTACCAAGTTTTATGATGTAAATTTAGAAACTGAAAATGAACAAGTTCAACAAGGTTCTCTTTTCCTGCAGTGGTTAATACAATTCAGCTGCAACAAGTTATTTAACCCTAACTGATGCAGTGAGGAGCTTCTTGTTTCTTCACCAGCCGTGTGAGGAGACACATCCTGTAGTCGTGGCAAAAATGTTCCATCAAGCAAAGAAAACATCGAAGCAGATTTCTGAAACTATTAAACTTGGGTTAAAAACTACTTTATAAAACCCATTATTGAACCCTGGAGGGACAGTGGTGACATCATCATCTTCCAGGAAGAAATTTGATCGGAAACCGTCCTGAATGAGCGTGACGGGAGATCACTTAAATTTTATAAAACACTACTGTAGAACTCACGGAGATGTTTTTAATAGTGAAAGTAAGAGCATTTCCACATTCACAGTGTGATGAGAACTTAAGGGAATCAACAGCTATGTGGCCTTAAGAAAACCTCTTATCAGTGAGACTAATTCAGTTTACTAGAGAGCATAAAGACTGGACTTTGGAGTGATGTGGAAAAAGGTCATGTGACCTGATGAGTCCAGACTGATCCTATTCCAGAGTGATGGGCGTGTCAGGGTAAGAAGGGAAGCGCATGAAGCGATGCACCCATCATGCATAGTGTCCACTGTACAAGTCCTCTGGAGACAGTGTTATGATCTGGGGTTGATCAGTTCAAGATCTTAGAGTTTTAATGCGACTCTGGATGGAAAGAAAGGTTTTGACATTGCCTGGTCTGACAAAATATTACAGTGTGCGCTGTTTTTATTTTTATTATTTTAATGTATATTCACTACTGTGCAAAAGTCTTGATCCCCCCCATTTATTCATATTTTACTTCCAAAGAGCTAGACTTTCTCAATGAAGTCTCAAGGAATAGCTCTCAAGGACAGTTTATTGGTCTCTCATTATTTTCAGCCAAGTCCCTGTACCTGAGCAGTTTCAGACTAATGCTTTTTTTTTTTGTTCCTATGAATCATTCAAGCAAAAAAATAAATTTATCATAAAACATGACCCAGTGAGAAACAGGTGCAGATGATGTACAGATGATCAGGCCGGTGATTAGTTATACTGCTGGTGCTGAATGCTGAGTGGTTGGAACAGACGAGAGGGGAAATGAGGTCGCTGCTGTGGCTGGTACATAAACAACCTGTTTTTCAATTGTACCTTCAGGCACTTTGCAACTTGTCAATGGAAAACATTTGTTCCCATATTCTTTAATTTAATTCAATTTAATATAAAGAAATGAGGGGGGGTCAAGACTTTTGCACAGTACTGTAGCGACACATTATATCCACATATAAAAAATTTTATCTTTTATTTTATCCTGTAACATTCATTAGATCACCTTTTCATCATTTAATTCATGTATTATTATTATTATTATTATTATGTTATTATTATGTTATTATTATGTTATTACTTATGACACGACATTATCTAAGCTACTGTAACAACTCACCTACTGTGACATTCGCTAGCTTAGCTTTAATTCCTGGTGTTCTTTCCCATTTAGAGCTCCGCACTAGAAGCAATAATGTTAAAATGCAGACACTCAGACCCACATAACAGCACAATTCTGTGAATTCTTGCCGAGCTCTAGCCTTTTCTAAGCGCGAGATTTGCTCTTGTCAGATTCTCATTAGCGAGAGCGATGCTCCTGCCACGCTGCCGCCTCAGACAGCTGTGTATACGCGACATCGTGGGACTTCAGCACTTCTTTCTCTCCGGTGATGCTTTTTTTTTTTGCCCCAGCCCTCTCTTTTCTCCCCGTCTGCCTGCGCACATCTGTCCCGTGACATGGCTCATTCATCTTCTCTCGCCTCCCTCTGAATATTGCATCACCGTTTTGGGGGGAGGGTGAACCCTCGTGAGCGGACGAGCTTCTAAAAACAGCTCCTCTTCCTTCTCACTGGCGTACAGTAAACCGAGCGGGAATAAAGTCTGCTGTCGGTTTCACGAGATTCTCGTTGTGTCGGCATTTTTTTCCTTCTTTTATTCTCTTTTCTCTTACCTGCTTTCTTGTGACCACAACGACGTTCACGTATTATTTGTCGTGCTCATATTAGCATGATCAGCGGCATCTACAATAAATAAAGTTAACTCATGTTAGCTAACATCTCATAAACATTAACTGATGCGATTGTTTCACGTTGACCAGCTCAAGTCGTTTAAAAACTTTCACGAGGACACACGCCATGCAGGACCAGAGATTTGTAAAGCGAGATGGAAAAAGGGGCGTGGCTTAAAGAGACTCTCTTAATATTAGGAGAGTTACCACATACAGCAACTGTCAATCATTCTACACACCAATTGTCTCATGTGCAGTTTGGCGTGAAAGTGTATATTTGGTATTTTTTTCAGACGTAATTCATACTTGTGGCCCAAAATGCGTAAAGATCGAAAAACTAAATGGTTTTTAATCTTCGCCACGGCATGAGCGTGTTTTCATATCATCCGCCCCCTTGATTTTAATGCTCGGTGGTTTTGAGAAGAGAGAACACCCCGACCACGCATCGAGCAGATGGACGCAATTGAGCTGATGATGAACAGCGCAGTTATTGGGACGCGAGCGGCAAGAAGAGGCCGATTCCATTTACTAGCAGCTTTACTGAAATCTGGTTACGAGTCAGATGAATTCCCGGAGATGTTCGGCGATAATAGAGTCCGTCGTTAAATTAGACGTGAGGGATAACATCTAAAATCCGTCACTGGCTGGACAACGAAACGATTAGCGTCAAGCGTCGCGGTCTCATCGATGGAATAATAGGGATGATTGTGGTGCAAAAGCTATTAAGACGAACACACAGCTGCTGTCAAATTTTTTGAAACGATTCGAGTCTATGAAAGAAGAAAAAAGGGACGGCACAATTGCTTAATGAATACAGAAAGTTATTAGCCTCGACTGGAAAAGAAAAGACCAGCGTCGTGTTAAAACAGAAAAGCACAAACGTTTAGCAAATGTTTAGGACAAATTGAATAAAAAAAAAAAAAAAAAGTCAAACAAAGATGAAATTTTTTTCCCCCATTTTTTTCTTTACAGTTTGTTCGAACAGCTCTGGTGCTCGCAGTTACATGATCTTCCCTGGCAGATGACAGACTGACACTCTGAAACTCGAGTGATAAAGTGTGCAAGTTTCAGGAAATCGTGTCCTCTGAAGGAGAGAACTGACAACCAGAGCGATCTCCTCGAGAGCTCCCCGTGGACCGACAGCCTGGGAGTATTTTGGGAAGTTTTTTTTCTTTTCTCCCCCCCTACCAGACTGCTGAGGCTTCAAGGACAAGAACTCGTGCTTAAGTTGAATATTTTTATTCTAACCATGACACACACAGGCACGCATCTCTCTCCATATATCCAATTTGTCTTAGAAATCCGTGGGGTGCTTTTCTGTTTATGTGTTAAAAAAAAACTAGCAGACTTTTTTTTTTTAAAGCAAAAGCATCCTTGCCCTCCATGAGGCCCCTGGGGTCCTTCTATTCCATGCCACTGAGTCGCCGTGTAAGGCTGATTGAACCAACCGTCGCATCAGTTTATTATTTTTTTTACCCTCGTCTGCTAATGAGATTCATTTCTTTATTCATTTCCAAAAGCATTTCGAGGCTGTTTGAGAAAAAAAAAAAAGTCCATCTGACCTCAAGTGTGCTTTCAGATATACAGTACAGAACCTTGGTGTGCTCTCCACCTGGGTGCAGATCTTTAGGCAGGTGAGAGCACAGCAATCACACTCAGGTCCGAGAGATGGTCTCAATCCGAGCTATTTTCTGCCGTAGTCATGTGGTTTGCTAAAAAGCAGGACAAGGACAGGGAGGATGTTGGCGTCTCACAGAGCGCAGGATTGCTGCAAGCTTTCAGTAACTCGTCCACACGTGTCCGTCACACCTTTAAACTAGTGCTGTCAATATTAACATAATTAACACGTAATTAATGTAGAAATTTTAACGCATTACTATTTTTTAAACGCACATTAATCATATGTCCAAATTTGACCCTAATGGCTTCCCATAATTACAACGCAGTTACTCGGCTGTGTGTGATAGCGGCATGTTTAACGCAGATAATAAGACGACTGAGGAAACATCACCAGATGTGCTGAACGGCAAGTTTCATTATAAAAAGATGGAAATTTGGATAAAAGCAAATAGACCAAAGTCGTGCGCTCGAGTGACATTTAAGGGAACTATTTTTAAAAGAATACATTAAATATACTGTGGGAGTATTGGCGTAGGCGGATAAAGCTCTAGGTATTTTGGGTTCAAACCCTGCTTCGATGGGTTGCCACACCCTTTAAAACCCATCCACTGCGTGCAGTGCCGGTCCCATTCGAGAGATTTTAATTTAACCTTTGTTAAATGTTTCATGTTTCACGAAGCGAACTTCTATGGTGAACAATCCATAACATGCTTAAGGTTCCTTAGGAACTGTAAAACAATCCTTAAAAAAAAAAGAAAAAACGTGCAGTAGGAACAGGGATTAAGGTCTTGACAAGGTTCCTGAAATGGCCTGTGCACCAAAAACAGGCCTCTTGAAAACGTTTTTGAGAAAAGTGTCTGGGATCCTGTGAAGGTTCTTGTGGTTGAAACATGACTGAAGTTCTCTTAGTAGATTAAATTCCCACTAAAAAAAACACTTGTACCATTAATGTCCTGAAATGTTCCTAAAAAGCCATGTGTACTGGAAATATGTCTCTTAAGAGGTTCTGGAGGCCCTGAAATGGTTCCCGTGATTGAAATATTGCAAATATACTTTCTGTCCTACCATCCATCCATCCATCCATCCATCCATCCATCCATCCATTTATTCAAGCCAGCGTTGCTAAGCAATAGTTGGCCACAGAGACTTACAACTTTACACCAGTGTTCATTGCTCTAAGGGAAGTTAAGTTTCTTGAGAACCTTTACTGCCAACTCATAGGCAAACACACACTCAATCACACACTGCAGGCAATTTGGAAACGCAGAATCAGCCAACAATGCCAGTTATGATAAACCAGAGTAACCAGTGGACACCCACAAAGCACAGGGAGAACTTGCAAACTCCACAAACTCACAAACCAGAAACAAGAGTAGGTTTGAGAACAGGCCAGAAGTTCCAGAATAATCCTTGGGTCTGAGAAAAGCTCCTGAAAAGATTCTTCCAGGGAGAACGTGCCTAATGGCATTCATGCTGAGTTCCTGAAAAGGTCCTAACATAGTTGTGCCAAATAAATGAAACCCGACCAGGGTTCCTGACAAGGTTCTTGCTGTAATAAAGTATCCTTACTAAGGTTGTGTTTTTGAATTTCTATTAACTTTCCAGCAGAGGAAATCCAAATCCACGCAACTCGTCACATTAATTAATCTAAAAGTGTGTGTAACGAAGTGAGCGTGTCCGGTCAGGATGTTACCGTCACCCTAATCTCGAGCTGCTCGGCTAAAATCTGGATAAACCTAGCGTCAAGCGTAGTAACATAAGCTGTAATTATCAAACTGCCTTGGGACACGAAGTGTTGTTAAAAATAATCAATGCACCCTGCAAGACATCTTCACATAAAGCCATAAATAGGACTAAATAAATACCCAGCTTAAAAAAAATATAAAAATCCAGCAACAAGAAGGACGACGGTACAAAGAAAGCTGTGGCAAAGGCAAAGGCGAAGTAGAGGCAAAAAGCCCAGGCCCTGGGCCAAGAAAATAAAGCAGCGAGCTGCTCTGGGCGGGAATACACTATCATTAATAATCCATTTTTATCCTCCTAACAACAGCCGTGCTCAGAAATATTATTCCTTTTTTACAAATGCCAAGCGCATCCCGAAACGCAGCAGCTTGACTCAGAGCCAGATCTGAAATCAAATCTGTAATACCACGGCGCATGCTCGAATCCAATCAAAGCAACATCACACACACACACACACACACACGTTTCGTTCTGTCTTCTGTCAAATAAGGCACAAAACATGCTGCTCTGAGCCCTGCTCTCACTGCAAGAGCTTACAAACCCAAAGCAGAGGGACATGCGCACCTATATGTTACCTTTAGCCACGCCCACAAGAGTGCTGCTACCGTTTGCCACGCCCACAATAATTCCTTTAGTCATGTAGAGAAAAAGTCAGGAATTTAAAGAGCTAATTTGTTAAAGCTGCTAATTTTAGCCACGCCCACAAAAACTGTTTCTTTTAACAGCTGTTACTTTTAGCCACGCCCCCACAAAAAGCAGATTATTTTAAGAGATGTTATCTTTAGCCACGCCCACAACAAAAGCTGTTAGTTTTAGCCACACCCACAAAACACCTGTTTTTTAAGAGCTGTTACCTTTAGCCATGCCCATAAAAAAAGCTGTTAGTTTTAGACACACCCACAAAACACCTGGTTCTTTTAAGAGCTGTTACCTTTAGTCACGCCCACAAAAGGCTGTTACTTTTAGCCACACCCACAAATGCTGTTACTTTTAGCCACACCCACAAACCACATGTTTCTTTTAAGAGCTGTTACCTTTAGCCACACCCATAAAAAACCTGTTACTTTTAGTCACACCCACAAAACACTTTAAGATCTGTTACTTTTAGCCACACCCACAAAAGCTGTTACTTTTAGCCACACCCACAAAACACCTGTTTCTTTTAAGAGCTGTTACCTTTAGCCACACCCATAAAAAGCTGTTACTTTTAGCCACACCCACAAAAGCGGTTACTTTTAGCCACACCCACAAACCATCTGTTTCTTTTAAGAGCTGTTACCTTTAGCCACGCCCACAAAAGCTGTTACTTCTAGCCGCACCCACAAAACACTTCTTTCTTTTAAGAGCTGTTACTTTTAGCCACACCCACAAAACACTTTAAGATCTGTTACTTTTAGCCACGCCCACAAAAGCTGTTACTTTTAGACACACCCACAAAACACCTGTTTTTTTTAACACTAGAAGTCCCAGACTTTTCTAACCCTCCTTTAGCCAAGTGGAAGCTAACTTGGCTAGTTTTTTAGCATCA